>JACEII010000012.1:18163984-18293142 GCA_014332785.1 Antheraea mylitta | reverse complement strand
CAGCAGTGCTTCACTCGCATTAAATTTTTTGAATATTCACACACTTTCATAGAAATTACATAAGTTATAGACTTATGTAATATAGAACTATATATAAAAGTGGATGTTGGTATGTCTGTGATTGATAAATACTAATACCATTTGAGACCTAAGTGTCTTTTCATGAAGAATGTTGTTAGCCTATTTATTATAATCACCACTACATGGCGTTAGTATATCTTTTGTTGTTATTGAATTGTATATTGTATGTTAATGCAGAGGAAAACGCGGACATTTGCTAGTCTATACTACAATTAAAAGATTACATTTTCTAATAGGTAAAATATTAAATCGATTTTAAAAATGAATTCACCTATACAAAGCAAAATCGCAAGCAAAACTAGTAACATATAAAGCACGACTATTGTAGTGGCAAATGATCATACTACTAAGCCGTCCTGAATGGTACCTTTCATAGGTATTCACAGTTCGGGTTTTCACGACAACATTCCGTTACTGCCGGGCGGCCAACTAGCTCTCGGACTTTCTTATAATTTCGTTCACTTCTAACGTTGTTCCACGTCTTAGGATCATAGCGTGATGTTATGTATTGTACAAGTGTACTAAACAGCAGACTATACAATCTAAAATATTTTTATATATATAATCATTAGTTCTAGAACTTAAATCGTCCAAACAAACAAAACTCTTTGGCTTTATATATTAAATTAATGTTAAAATAGTGTCTAAAAGTCTTACGAATACATCAGCATGCGGTTAACAAACGTGAGATACGTCTCATTAAGTATTTTGAGGTCAAAAGAAAAAAAAATGCTAGTTTACATTTTATATGAAGTTTCTTCATGTCGAGTCTATTGCGCAAGGTCTAAGTGTAGACGATTGAGCGTGTAAATCATTTGTAATTGTCAAGCCGGTTTTGCAGATGCCATTTTTTTCATCGAGAACTCGTCATCTCCTTAATAAGGTATAAAATAATTTTGAACAAATATAAATTGAATATATTTAAATCTATATATAGCTATAGCCGCAGCTCAGTTATTACACGTTGAATTAAAATTATTTAAACTATTTTTTTAATAGAACGGGAAGCCTTCTATGAGATATCTATAACAGTCGGTAGTACAGTTTCTTTGTGAATAAACAAATTTAAAACACCATCTGTTCGAAACAAATGAAATAATTAACAATAACCAACATTGACAATCATTTAATTTGTAATTTAAAAATATTGAGGTCATTAATCGAAATGCAATTTTATCTCTTTGCACTATGTTTCAAGTTGAGCTAAATTATACATAAATGCGAATTTTCTTGAATATTGGTTGAGTAGTTTCGAAATTCATCCTGAATATAAGGACATTGGATTTTGATATATTAACATGTTAATACACTTAAATATTATTTTCATAGAAGATGGTGGCCGTCTTCTTAGAAATTTCCAGGGAGTTTTTTAATCAAGTCAGAATCCATGCTCTGTGGTATTATTACACATCCCCTTCACTTGTGCACAATAACCAAACTATATTACGTAAAATAACACCAATATCATAAAATATAGAAGTAAGCATCATAAGATTATGAATAAAATATAAAAAAAAAACTACATAAAATTCCGAGATACCAGGAAAAACTTATGTAAATGTTTATGCGTAGAATATTAAACATAGACAATACAAAAAGAAATAACAAATGTGCATAGATTATGGGGATAGAATTTATTTATTTTAATAAAAATCAATGATTCAATGTGAGTGCCTCACTTTAAAATAGCTGCACCGATTTGAGTAATCCTCGTTTTGTTGTATTTGAATTTATCAAACTTTATCATAAAGAATATGTTTAAAAAAAGAATGAAAAAGAGAGAAATATAAGTTAAAAGATCTCCTTATAAAAATTGAGCCGTCACAGGATGCCTGGCAGATGTGAAACATGGAAATTGTTCGTATCGAACGAATTTCAAATTCTTGAATTCTCAAATTAGGTTTAATTCTATAGGTATGCGAACTTAGTGCATGCGCACAGCCGGTTGTGCGTGGCATCGCGTCACCACGTCTTACACACTCGTTACGCCAACAATCAGGTTCATACGCGCCTATAAATGTTTCACTTCAAAAATGAATGAGAGAGTGACACAAAAGGTAGTTGACAGATTATATTGTATATATATTTTATTGTATATTATATATAGGCAATAACAAGAAATACAATCTGTTAAAAAAACATATGTTGAATGACCATATTAATTGGCACACCTAGATGTTTATCAAACCATATTTTTTATTATAATTCCGTATCAAGTTACGTTAAAAATGTATTTTATTATTTTTAAGTTTTTTATCATAATTTACTGCATACAAGCTCACGAGTGGTTGTCAGGGGAAGTGTAGGAACTATTATTGATTGATATTGTTAGATTTATTTCTGTGCCAATCAGAGCCACAGTATAGTCGAGTATGTTTCATTTCAACAGCGCTGAAACGCTTGTCACTATCACAGACTTTCACTTTGTGAATCTGCTGTGATAAAGTCAACCACTAATGATTTACTCACGCATCTAGGTACCATTTCAATACATGTTGCATATATTGTTCAAACATTGAATTGTAAATAGTGAAGAAACATAATAATGTTTATAAACAATGAATTCAATAGTTCATGATTTTGTTATTATTTTTTTTGCATTATTTTAATTTCACACTGAAAAAAATGGTAACTAATACGTAATTATCTTAGTTTAAAATTTATTATAAGAATTTTAAACTTCCTACAATTTTTTTCAAACTTATATACAATAAATAGTACACTGAAACTCATTAATTCACATTCATTGTAGATAAATTTAATAAGTGATAATGTAATTTATTGAGTTTCTCTATGATATAAATGTTTTCAACTAGAAAGAGAAAATCAAAAGATTTTACTACAAAAACTGCGAGATCGGTATTTTTCCGCATCGATTTCTGTGGCCTTATAATGTGACAATTGATATTTCTAAACTGTTACAATAATTTCCCGTCATCAAAAGACCGAGTGAATTTAATGTTTCTATAAATTGCAACTTGTGAGTTTGATACGTACATTAGTGTTTATTTTATACTATACATATTGATTCCCGGAATTAAATGAATGGCAAAGAATCGATTGAATGCAAAAAATAAGTAACCGAGAAATATGTACGATAAATTACGCATTGTCATAATTTTATAGTAATACGTTTAATATAAGTTATTGTGTTTCAAAGTAACTCTTTTTTCATGTATATGTATATATTTCGTATAAGTATTAAAACGCTATCGCTTATAGCATAGACCATAATATCTCAGACCAGTGCAGCATACATAACTTGCGAAATGACTATTTCATATATTCCATTGTGATAATTAAGTCTTTTTTTTTTCTCCTTTAATGTACAAAAATTATATTTGTTATTCAAATAATTACAGACATTATTGCATTCGCGTGGAATTTATTGTATCAATTTAATTTTGAACGAAATATATTCATGAATATCTATTAGAGTGCTGGAGAACATAAGAGACGTTTTTTTTCTCGAACTGACTACGCTATTGACCTGGCAAGGTCTTTACAGCTTCACCGGACTACTAAGGCGAGCGCTTAAGGCACTCAGTCGATTTTATTTTTGGTAACTAGCTCAAGGGTGCACGGCACACCTCGGCTTGGCCGTTACCTCGAAAATAAGAGACGTAATGAAATCATTATTAAGGGATAGTCATTTATTTATGTAGTGATGAATATTAATTTATTCCTTATATAAAATGTATATTAAGTGGTTGTGGTCTAGTTTTAGCCGTGGAATATAAACCCGATGTCCGCAGGTTCGAACTCCGGTATGTACCAACGAATTTTTCGGAATCCGCTTACATTTATTAATTTAAATCGGTAATACTATCGGCTAACGGCGAAAATCCTGAACCTGAGGAACGTTCTTGGAGTATTACTGTATGTAGGAAAATATAGAACTGTGTATTTTTCAAAATTTGAAATCGCCAAAACGTCGTGGGTTGACGTGATGATAATACGCATACCTTTCTTCGAAAAGTGGCCCATAGCCCTGTAGTGGGTGGTTGGCCCTAAGGCCCTAAATTTATTTATAATGAATAAATTTAATAGCTGCGCTCCAGATGATGAGATGTGTTTCTAACCTTCATCTCATTGATCTAGTACGGAGTATGCAGGCGCATTAGGTAAGAACTTTTTGGACGTCAATGTGACAAAAAAACAAGAAAAAGAACAATCGAAATTGACACATTATATTTTTCTATTACTTCGCTACGCCGCGCCGCCACCCTTTTGCACCGCTTGATTTTATATACCTAAATATTGTGAACGCATTGAAGCCCTTTATTGCGTCCGCTTTGGAAGAGAAGTTTTGTTTTTAAAGGACTCGTATACACCGCATATTTCGCTCTCTAGTTTATTTATACCGCATATCCTGGTGGGGCTTATTTACACGGTTCCACCAGCCCCTTCAGTGGGTTAATTAGAAGCCGGTGATGATAAAATTTATATATGTCAAAAGTTATAGTTGTTTTAATATGGAAATACCATAATTGCCTCAAGAATTTCTGATAGAAAAGTACTGAAACTTAATTTCTTGGTATATGCCCATAGTAATTTTGGTTATGAATTCGGTTACACGATAACTAGTTAGTTTTTTCAGTAGTTCAAACCACCTTGCTCCTAATATTTTAAAGATAAGAAATTCATAACGTGAATATCGTTGATTGAACCAGTTTTTTCATCAAATTGTTTTGAAATTGCCTTTGTGACATCTCACATCTCATCTTTGTTTCATCAAACAAGAAATATAATAATTTATTATAGAATTTTCTGGTATTACGGGTATTATAATCGAGATTATCTGTGCATAATTGCGTAAAATCTAAAGAGGATAATTCTCGTGATCGGTAAAGTACATATGCGTGTTCTGTTTTATGATAAAAATAATGTTACAAAATCGAAACTTAATAGATACGTCTGCTGAATATTGATTTAAGTAAACAGTTATTTTTTGACCTTCGCGCCGATGAATACGAATAGTCGCAAAACGTTCCATTATACCTATTTAGACTCTACGATAAGATTTTCATCGGATCCGACATTTCGAAGTTAGTATGTTTGCTAATTGTTGTCAAAAACTGGTTGTCAAAAATGTTCTGTACGAAAGCTTTTCCGGTCTATGCTGTTCGATTATGGTATTTGATCAAATTTTGAAATGGTAAATTTAAAATTAACACGTTGAATAATGTTGCAACTTTGCTGTTCCCGTGTGGTGTGATGGTGGTATGTATTACTAAGCTGTGCTTTCTTTCATATCATGTGTTTATTATTATGTAGTATATGTAATGTATTATTTTAATTTGTATGTTATAGTCTTTAACTATGCCTTATTTATTAGTTTTCTTCTACTTTCACACCCAAAAACCCTGATTCTCTCCTTTGAAGTATATATTTAAAGTTTGCTATTAGCAATAAGGTCGCTCAACGTGCCAACCACATAATTTGAAATATCCAGTAGTATTTATGTGTGACGGCGAAAAAAAAAATCTACGATACGACCAGCCCATCTACGGTTTCTTTACTCACTAGGCCACCATATTCGCCACCACTGAGCCAGTCTTCAAATTACAAAAAATTATTATAAATTAAAAGCTTGTTAGCGAAAAGATTTTTATTGGTAAACGAAATCTTGCTAATTAGATAAATCAGATAGTTAGTTTGCTGCAGATGACCAACCAAGAGACGATACGCTCAACAGAGGATCGCAATAATAGGTACCGGTTAGATAAATAAACGTAACCTAACGTGGAGAGATGATCCCTATAAACAGAGGATCGACTGAAAAGGGAAGGTAGATGTGGCATAACTCATTTGAACTTTTTTTTTTGGAATGAAACTATTTATGGGAGCGTTTTGAAATTCTGATGCGCAACCTTTTTGTGTCACAAAGAGTGATGGGTGTAAACACTGTGTCGGGCAGAGTGTTGAAAACACCGGTTCTTGTCCGATCACCGAAGTTAAGCAACGTCGAGCACGGTCACTACTTGGATGCGTGACTGACTGGGAACAATGCGTCACGTTTGATTTCTCTTGTCTTTTTTAATAATTTTATAATCTCTGCTACTATTTATTTTCATCATGTTTATCTTATTATTTCACGAGAACTACATTTCTTATTTGCATTAATCGTGCACTGTCGTATATTTTTTATTGTTATTCTTTCATTATTACGAAATCCTTACCGCTCATATCTCACAATAAGTTACCGTTGTGAAATGAATCAACGTTCTGACGTTTACAATAAATGCGTTTAAGTAATAGGCTTCCGATTGATCTTATCGTTGGTATTAAAAGAGTTTACGACATAGTGCGGCCTTCAGTCACGGCCGGTCATTTTTAGAAATGGAAAATTCAGAACACGCATTTTTTTTATGTTGTGCTGCTGTTATGAATGTTTAATTATTAATTTCAACCTTAAATTATTTATAATTTTATGTTTATTATTAAATTTAGCTGTTCGTTTTTAGACTGTTAGGTTTTAGTATAAATTCCATATTGATGATAAAATTGAAGCACTTTTTATTTATTTTACTTTTTTTAAATCAAAATACTTTATTCAGTCTACAGGGAGTAACAGCGACCACGGGAAGATCAAGCAATCCATCTCTGATCACCATTATTTTATCGTCATTTATAAACGTCTTTTTACATTATACTCAAAGGACCCGATGTTATAAGAAAGAAGGAACACACGAGCATGGCCATTGTTTAAAAGCTTTACAGTTGAATAAATATAAATAATTTATTTATTTATCAGACAACAAGGGTCCACAAAAACAAATTATACACTAATACATACATTAGTAATAATTTAAACTAAATTAATATGTGCTTTTATACAAATGAATATGAAATAGGATGAAAAGATGAACATCACAATATTATATGACAACAGATATCCAGTGTTTCATGAAAGGACTGTCGTACATATTTGCCATTGTTCTCATTATATTATTGGGACTATCACGAAGTCTACCCAGGATGGATGCTATTCTCTTACGGATTATAGCATAGAAATCATCAACCCTAGCAGTTGCAAACATCCCGGAAGCGCTACAAAATCGTGGTAATCCCAATAACATTCTAAAAATATTATTATATTGGACACGCAATGAATTAATAGTCCTTTTACTGAAGTTGATCCATAGGCTGCTCGTGTAAAAACATTGATAAAATGCTTTGAATATTTGAATTTTAACTTCATCACTACAGTGAGCAAACCTACGAATCTGCGAGCGCTCTACGTTCTCTTTCAATATCATAATTGTCTTTCATTTCCGCCGTCATAAAGTGGCCCAGATATTTAAATTCATATACTCTATTCAAGGGTATAACATAAAGATTTATAGGGGGTACGTGTTCTGAAAAGTTTTTACCAGCAGTGAATACCATATATTCACTTTTTTTATATTATACTTTAAGCCATGTTTATTAGCATAGGTCTCACAGACGAGTAACAGATTTCTCAGAGCACCAAGCATAGTTAATAAACATATTAACTATATTGTATGGGACCCCAGAAAATGGCACTATAGTAAAAAATCAAAAATATTTTAATCATTTTAGGACTTAAAGAGGCGCTTATGAACGTCAAAGCTACCATCGGTTTTTACAAACAACCCACTCATCGAGAAGAATTGGCAGGAAAATCGATCTGGTTATCTTTTCGTGATACATACTTTTAAGAGACATAGATAGTTGCACCAGTTTTTATAATTCGCGTCATTTCCAATTGTCGTTGTTGTTCACATGTTGATCCACCCCATGATATGATAGCCTTTAGATATTAAAAGTTACTTAACATGGTGCTTGAAGTCATTATCCGACAAATCGGTAATGTACGTTGGGATTTTCTTGTTGAGCCCAAAATGTGGAATGACCGATTTGTTATTACTTCTACTAGTATTTAAATTATGGTAGTCTTTGAATAAATCCAGCTTATCTAAATTTTGCGGGCGTATTAGATTATCAAGAATGTATTGGGAGAGCAGAATTAAGATACCGAATTTCTAAAACTTAGTCCTTAATGATTCTTGAGGCCCCATACTATTAACTGTTCGAACTTCCCGTTTTTGTAGTAGGAATATGGTGTCCACCTCAACTGCTGTAATTCACTACAAAATATGGAAGTTAGCAAAGAAGACAATAATAGCAAACTGCACTCGATGTAGCAGTCAAAGGCGCATCATATAATATAAACTCGATAATAGGTTTTATACATATATACTAATATTGGATGGTTTCTTTGTTTGTTTGGTTGAAGCCGCCAATCTCAGGAACTACTGATCGGATTTGAATTCTTTCAGTGTTACATAGTTCATTTATCGAGGAAGGCTATATACCATCACGCTAAGACCAATAGGACCACCAATACTAGCACAAATGAAGAATGTGTCAAAATCATCTTTTTTTCCTTTTGAGAGCTTCTGCTGCGCGTTAGCGTTAGCCCAAAGTAACAATTCCACGCGGACAAAGTCGCGGGCAGAGGCTAGTTCCTTAAAAATGTTGAATTTTAAACAAATTACCTTTAAGAGTTCTAAAAGGAATCTTGCGAGATAGGTGGCTATAATGATTCGCAAATGCAATACACTTAGTTGCATATTGATTGACATTGAGTGGGTTGCATATAGATGTCATCAAATGTCAGGTGGCTTTCATAAATTATTCGACCTTTAGGCAGTAATAGACGCGGAGCTTTCGCGCGATTTTCTTTTATCCTTTGTGACAAGTTTTTTTTTCTTTTGGCAACTAATCTTTCAGACTACTACTGCCATTGTCGAGTAGTTAGTAACGTTACAAGTTTGTTGAGGTCATTATAACGAATTAGCAAGATAGTGGCCTTTAAGTTAAACCTTTACAAAGAGTTTTTGTGGGATCTCAAAATTCTCGTTTCGTGGTTACTATTTACTATCCATTTATGCACAATAACCAAACTTAAATAAAATGCTACCAATATTACGAAATATAGGTTTAAATAATACAAGTTTATGAATATAACATAATAGCCACTACATGACATGCGTTTCGGGATCAGCCTGTGCATATCCAGTACCGGGTGACTTTTGTCATTATGGCCGACATGACAGCGGCGACCGGCGATCTGTCTCTCAGTGGTCGCCACTGTTTTTGGATTGTACTATGCTTACCATTAGGCATAGTGCAGTCACTTTGTCGTGCTTCAATAAAAAAAAAAACTAAAATACCGTCAAAAATTCGACAAATTATATGCATATGACAATTAGGAAGTGAGAGGTTAGGGGAGGAATTATGATTGAAATTTAGTTTGTATTTATTGCTTTTCGTAACAGTGTAATTGTGGTGGAGAACTTAGAAGAGAAGAAGGATAGTATTTTGATGAAAAAGTAATACATTATTTTTTGCTTTTCGTAACAATTTAATTATTTGACAAGAGTTGGAAACCTTACGGGGTGGGATTACCATTATAATTCATGTTGTTATTCTTACTCTTTGTAAAAGTAACAGTGGGATTTATGATTAAAATTGAACTAGCTTCCATTGATTTTACAACAGAATTATCTTTCAATCGAACTTTATTCTTTAAATCTTCGACTGTGGAAAATCATAAGACATTAATAATTCTGATCATACAACGAAAGTAGATCTTATAAAGCACTGGTCAATATACTGTTGGCAGCATAATAAAAAGCCGTATTTATTACACATTTTTTTTTTAATTTGAACAAAAACAAATTACGTAATGTAAGATTGGAATTTTAAAAAGTTGGCTAGATATTTAAAAAATATGATACGCCACTTTGACATCTGGGTCTTACAAAGACAGCTGAGGGTTTATATATTTACTATATTGAATTATTTAGGGATGTTTACAAACGTCTCGGAAATATACGAAAAATTCTGATTTATAGATATATAAAAAGTGTCATAAACGAAGGAGAACAATTAAAAAATTTAATTTGATAAGGAAAATAATTTGTGTTCACATCGAATTATTTTATGTTTCACACGAATTTACATACACTCAAAATTTACGTATTGATTAAGAAATAGACGATCTGATTAAAGTTTGTTTCTGTTAATTTAAGGAAATAAGGACAAGGCATGTACAATTAAAAGTATTAATTACAGCTAAGAGACACGTGAGGTTAGTAGAACGAATAATTGAGTAGCTGCCGGTTCTTCTCGATGACTGGGTTGTTTTTCTGAACCGGTGGTTGTTTTGTCGTTCATGAGTGTCTCCTCAGGGCCTAAATTGAATATAAAAATTACGATTTTATTTGAACATAAGAAGGAAGGTTATCATAAAGGGAGGAGCTGTTTCTGGAACAAAGTAAATCAACGAGCGACCGTCATGTCATATACGACCAGAGTGAATGTTCAGTAAACATTAATAAGAATGACGGACGGACATATTTGTATTTGTTGTATCAATTTTGTTGCAAAGTTTTTTCGGTGAATGTTCACAATAACGTAATAATTAAATTATAAGCGTACGTTCTCAGTTCAAGAGTTAGTGCTATTTGAAATTACATATTGCTTAAACCGAAGAATTTGTAAATCGGCAATACTTTTGTTAAAAGTAAATGTTAACTGTTTATTTATGTATTTGTAATATTCTACAAAGTTATGCGTTATTTACATATAAAAAAATAGAGGCAGTAATAAGGATTGCTGACAATCGTGATAACTCAATACAATATAATAACTATATTTTGTTTTGAATTTTAAATGATTTATACTGTGAATTATTTTGATTTCATAATTTATAAATTGAAATTGTTATCGTTAGTCTGGTTTTCACATCTATTGGCATACACACGACTTCGTCCGGGAGAAATTTAGCATAATATTTTTTCTTCAAAATAAATGGGCGCGTTTGACGCGCGTAGTATTGAATACTGCTTTAGTTTATTATATTCGAGCAAAACCCTAACTCTTGTCTGAAATAAAAGTAGCCTAGTTATTCCTTATAATATTAGTTATCTGATAGTGAAAGTCATGTCAAAATCGGTCTAACCGTTTCAGATATGAGCCGAAACAAACAAACCGGCGGACAAATATTTTAAAAATTGTTTTTTTACAAGTGTCGTATATACTTCCATTAGTAAAAAAGCTGTTAAATTTACAATACAAACATACACTTGAAATTTATTATTAATACAGAATATAGACAATTTATTTATCCTCGCCATTAACCTATAAGAGACCTAGTGGAGGTCTCTGCCCGGAGGAAGGTATGGCCATAATCACCACGCCAGCCCACGGTGTATAGACGATTTCAAACTCTGAGATATCAACAGTTCTATGTTTCCCCACATATGATGGGGTACAACAAGAACATTTCTCAGGTTTAGGTTTCTTCACGATGTTTTCCTTCACCGTTAGCAAATAGTGTTACCAATTTCGATTAGTAAATGGACGCGAATTCTTAAAAAATCTCTGGTACACACATGCCAAACAACAAATCCACCGCAAGTACTGTGTAGTATATATTCCCATATCCCCTTAGTAAAAAGTTGTTGATATCAAAGTACAAACAGACATTTCAATTATTAATTATATAGATAATTTCCCTAGTGTAATTGTTATTATAATCTCTAAGATATAATCCTGTAAGTCTTGTCAGTAACCGTTGAGTAGTTTTCTAAATTTCTTGTTTGTAATATAATAGGGCTTATTAAAATGATCTAATATTAAATTATAGCCTTTAGAAACGGAGAATTTATCATAAGTAACGTAAATCAGAAAGTACGCTATATCAAATACCTTTTAACGAGTAATTATTGTATATTTTTATATTTGTATATATTCAGGATCTCGGAAACGGCGTCATCTATTTCCGTGAAACTTAGTATGTAGATAGTTTCGGGGACGATAAATCGGTCTAGCTAGATGTTATTCATAGAAAACTTTTTGGATTGAGTTTTCAGGCAATGAAAAAATATAGCTAGAATATAAAGGTAAATTTCGCCGCCGCTTTTAGATGGAAATCGTCTGCTTCGAAAATCCGTGTAACCCTAGTTCGAATCCGAGTGACAGCAAAAGAGATATCATTTTTCATTTTTTTTAAATGCTCATTTTGTGAGGTAAACTTAACAGTTTATTTTAATTTAAAAAAGTTGTTTTAAGAACCGAACTAGGTTAGGTCGCCCGGGTACTGAGAATTAAGTGACAATGTGAACTAGCTGTAAGTTGCTATGCGGGGTGATATGGGAATGGGGGCAGTTTGGCTGTCCAAAGAGAGTTCGCTTTACTCATGCTCCTCAAATTAGATTCGATCCTACGTGTAAATCAAACCTGTGACCTTTTATATGCCAATATATCAAAATATACATAAATTTGCATGTAAATTCATAGCTAAAAAATACGGAAATACCATTTCAAATATACGTAAGCGAAAGGCTTATAATAATTCTGTTTTTGCAGATATAAAAATTGATTGCCTATTTATTCTATTACAATTAACTAGATTTTGCTCGCTGTTTCACGCGTTTTATGGTAATATGTTTAAAATGTTCTAAATTCAATCTTAGCCATTCGAAATATTTTACGTTATCTTTAAAGATTTTCATATCTTGTACATGTAAAATATGAAGATCATGAAAAAAAAAATTGCAAATTTGAACTTCGTTGTCGTTGTATAGAACCTGGAAAAAAACATTTAAAAAAGAACTAAAAAAACTAAACATGTTATATGAACTATTAAAATTGGATGTAGCTCATTTTGAAATGTAACATACTCGTATATATGGAATCTATCCTTTAAGAATGACACTACTTTTTGTAGAAAAAGGTACCGTTTCTGTACTCCTAAAAATATACATATAAAAGTATATGACGATCGATAGAATAGTTAAAATATGACAGCATAACAAATAAACAAATTCACATTCGTATTTCTAGTATTAGTAAGGATATACAACAACAAAAATAATATCCGTGGGAAATTTTCTAATTTTTATGACGATTACTCTTAACAACAATTCTGAAGTTAATTGTAAAGACACACCATCAATTATTATATATACGTAGAGTATATTGCAAGATAACATGACATAAAATTTTCAATGAGATATCTTTTTTTATCAATTATAACTTGGCTATTAATTTAAATTGTAATATCCAATATTAATTATAATATCTAAGATGTCGTTTAGAATATCGGAATGGATTGTAAAAATGCCTAGAAATAAAAGTTGCCTTGATGAATTAAGATTATTACTTGACTAGTTTTACAGCCTGGCTTGAAACGAGTATATTAACGGAAATAAAAATTCAGGCTTTTAATTTTATCCATAACGGGGTTATAGAGGGTCGAAAATGGCCTGAATTGCTTCGAGAAAAGGATCGTACGGCCGTGTCACTTTTTTGCTCGACTGGGCGGAGGCACTTCCCCCACCTGTAGGTGGTAGAGCCACGATAAAGCTATAACTGGGTTCAGCATGAATGCGTCGGCTCGTCCGGGGTAGTACCACCCTCTTATAGAAAACCGCGTGAAGTAACAGTGCTTGAATTGTTGCGTTTCATTCGGTCAGTGAGAGCGCCGGAGACTTACCACCCTTTTTTTTTTACGTGGGGAAATCCCGAGTGGATGTTAGTTCCCTCTCCCGGGGGAGAGGGGGGTTGTGTCCAGCTCGCACGGACTAAAACCCCACGACAGACCATAGTGTTGGGGCGGCAAGGGATCGTTTTAAGCTATTCCACTTAGATAGCCGCCCGAACGGTCCGCCCGGCAGAAGGTGACCACCGGGCTCCTACCTATAGAGAGGCAGCTGGGTACACACTTACCACCCCTCCTCTCTCCTCCCCTCCTCTCCCCACTCCCTTCCCCCAATCCCCCATCCCAAACACAGGCTGGCAACGTACTTGCGACTCCTTTGGTGTTTCTGATGTCTATGGACAGTGGTGTTCACTTAATATCAGGCGACCTACAAGTTCGTTTGCCTTGTTGTGGATCAAACCTACTATGAAAAAGGAAAATGATAATTGATCAAATTAGGTCATAGTATTAAATTTTATAACAACAATACCGACTTGCCAAATACTAAGTTGTCATGCCAAGCGGGCCTCCTAAAAAGCCTTGTTATACGGTGAATCAATGTGAACGATGGTCACGTCTGGAAATGATGCCTCTTTTTATGTCATATAGGAGGCAAACGAACAGGCGGGTCACCTGATGTTAAGCGATCACTGCCGTCCAAAGACACAAGCAAACACCAGAAGAGTCGCAAGTGCGTTGCCAGCCTGTGTTTTGGAGGAAAAGGAATGGTGAGAGGAGATGGAAAGAGGAAGAGAAGAGAATAGTGGAGAGGAGGAAAGAAGGGCCTCCGGCGCTCTCACTGACCGAATGAAACGCAACAATGCAAGCACTGTTACTTCACGTCGGTTTTCTATGATAGGGTGGTACTACCTCAAGCTAGCCGACCCATTCGTACTGAAACCCATAATAGTTTCAGCGTGGCTCTACCACCTAGTGCACTCTCTCTGTGCATCCATCAAAAACAAATGTATATGTTTATAAAAATATTTTGTGCTATGTTATTCATAATGAAAAAAAAACCCGATCGAGTTTCTTGCCGTTTCTTCTCGACGACTAGGTTGTTTTCCGAACCGGTGGTAGTTCCGACATTCATAGGTGCTTTTTCAGGGCCTAAATTGACGGCACGATGAAGTCTATAGAGATCTCGTGTCGCCTCAACTATAGCGGAAGACGTACACCGTGGGGTTTTGGTCCGTGGGAGTCGGACATAACCCACCCTCTCCCCTCCGGGAGGGTGGGTATCCATAAGGGATTTCCACACGTTAAAAAAAGGGCCTAAATTGAACCAACGATTGAAACGAAATAACTATAAGTACGGGATGCGCTATTAATTCCAATAAACTCAATAAGGTGCAGTGAACTTTATCGCGATTGCACGTCAAGTAAACAAATTGAACTGGTTTATAAGTGAACGAAGAGATAGGTGAATTACGAACGGCTTCTAACCTTGTCCTGTAAACCTTTTATGGAGCTTTTGTGAATTTGTCGTACGCTTATCCCTGTAGAGGTTAATAAAAAAGCCGAAGCATTTATAAAACTGCCCACACAAGTGAAAGCTCAAAACAAGTAAATGTGCTCTTTTTTGAATTTTAAAATTACAGTCAGAATTTTTTAAATTGGATCATTTGTAAACCTATTAAAATTATTGACATCAGACTGCACTGCTTTTCACATCTATTTGTACTCCGAATAATAATTTTACACATTTTTATACAATCAATTAATTAAACATGTGATGCACAATCTTATAAATATTAGAAACTTGCGGGCCCGGCGGACATTATTCCGCCCTGATAAAGAAAACTTGAGAAATTATATATCTAAACCTTTCTTTTTTTTTTTCGAGATGTCTACGCTATTGACCCAGCAAGGTCTTAACAGCTTCACCGGACTACTAAGGGGAGCGCTTAAGGCACTCAGCCGATTTTATTTTGGCAACCAGCTCAAGGGTGCACGGCACACCTCGGCTTGGCTGTTGCCTGTTGCATGCAAAATCGCGACCTATCTTTTTCTTTAGACCTAGTTGTTGAAACGTATATGTGTACCAAGCATACACGCCTCAGCAACTGCTCCATATATTTATTATCGGAAAATTGAGAGTTTTTCAGTTCAACGAGAGAAATAAGTAAACCCTTCCACTTTCATGTGTAAGCGTGTAGGCGTGCACGTGTATGGGGGTGATCGTGTAGTGTTGTAGCAGTGATGTATATTTGTGTGTCACCGTATCGCGCAAGCAACGCACTCAAGGGCTCCCTGCCGAGGGATCGAACCTAGGCTTGAGCCGCTGCCGTGGGAGGCCTAATCGGGTGTGCGGGAGCGAAATTAACCCCCAGACCGCGGCGGCGCGATCTGTGTTTACGCGGGCGTGGGCGTGAGCACGGTCTGTTTCGAGGGACAGGTTGGTACTGATCATTCGCTGACGTGATATCGTCGGGAGGATCGGTAAAAATGTGTCGCGGACGTTTTTCACACGGCAGAGGCCTTTTTTGATTTATAATATATAGTGGATACACAGGCTGCTATACTACGCGTCGCTAGTGTGACACAAGCCGCGGAAGCGTAATACGATTGGTCACGCTTACTAGTATGTTATGACGCGAAATTATACTTCTATCTCTTGCAAAAATTACCGCTCAACGCGCCTAGAGAAGTTTTCACTTCAAAACTAACATAAGCAATAAAGCGTTAGGAATTAATTTAGTAAAAGGGTCACGATATAGGGACTGGCTTAGGGTTGTCAACATTTTTTCGACGAATCATCGTATTTTACTTAAACTATAAAAATATAGTGACCAACATATTATAAAGTAAATTGTGCTATGCTTCTTTTTAACATGGGAAAAATCTTACAAAAGATTGCCACCTCAAGACAGGGCAGCGGTGGTAGGTATGTAAGATTCTTACTGACTAAAAACCCCAAGGTGTTTTTCACACACTTTATGTACTTTGTATTTTGTCACCTCTAATATTGTGCCATGCTTAGTAAAGTAATCTTATCTTCATACAATGAAAAAAAATTTAGGAAAAAAAATGAAACTATTGATTTAAAGAAAAATTATTGATTTTTTAATAATCCTTGTCACTTTTTTCGAGTAATTCTAACGGTTTTAGCAGCGCACGCCGAGGATGATTTTAGCGGGTAGGATTTTTTCAGGTTAACTTTCACACTCATCCTTATGTTTTGACTGATATAAATAATAATATATTTATAAATTATATACCTAACGTTTTATTCTTATTTGTGAGCTATACTACTGTAAACTTTAATTATAATTCGTTGTGTAGAGTTAGCGTTCAGGAGTAACAAATATTTATTCTCAAAAACTTTCTCTGTTTTATTATTGGTAGGATTGACAACCCTAGATGAAATATCATTTATTGTTAGAAGGAGTGTATGTGAAGCATACATGTATAAACTTACGTATTATGGAGATATACGGGATTAATTATAAGAATTAACATAAGTTTTGGTAAAAAAAATTCAACCGCATAATAATTTGAGGTTAACTGACAAGGTGGTGACCTCTTTGCGTAATATTTTTTAATAATGTACGTAATCTGTGTTCTCTAATTATATACATATATACGAGCTTTGCGCGTGACTCCGTCCGAGTGGCATATAATGTAAAAGAACAGTGTGTAGCGTGCTGGCCATAAAAATTGTCTCTGGCCTTTTAGAAAAACAGCGACATATTCGATGTCAGATATATACATATTTTTCCTCGACAAAAGAAGTGGATATTAAAAGTTTCGGTTGCAAAGTCAGTGTTTGATTTTATCATAATTTTACATTGAACACGCCCCCCAAAAAGTATATGAATGTACTAAGTCCGTTTACTTCATTAAAATTACCGTAAATTATGATATAAAGAATCGATTTTAATTAAACTAACACTAAATGTCACTCGAGGATATGCTTTATAATTTACTTGGAGAGTTTTTATCGTCAACTTCACTTGAGTAGTGATGCGTGTTCATACAAACAGACAGACAGACTAAAAAATGTATTATATTACTTAATCCAGCAACAATTTTTTTGCACTAAAATCTAAAAATCACAGATACGTCATGTTTACATTATTACTATATATAGATTTTTTATAACAAAGTTGTATGCGTATATGGGTTATGTGTGCCGATGGATTAATTGCGTGACTGTTGCATTTTTTTAACAAAACTGGTCAATCGCAATGAATCTAATATGCAAATCTTCACCTCAGAAGTATTATGAGTTTTGTAATACGTGTATAATTTCATCATGTTTGCATTAACTTTACCGGTTTGCGGCTTTGTTCCCTTTGATCTATACCTTCGAAACACTAACATATAAAAACCCAAGACACACATTTTCGAATAAAATTGGCGCTCAAAACCGTCTCTCAAAAATATTCCTATACGTGGTTAGTAAAAAAAATTAGTGAATGGGCAACTACAGGTATTAAAATAAGTAGAGATCGTTTGTATGATCTATATTATAAGAGGTCACTAACAAATAGTGAATCATTTCATGCTTATGTTAAGAATTATTCTAAAATTTTTAAACGTGTTTGTTTAGCCACCAAAGCAAAATTTTTAGGGAATAAAATTCTTGAGTCTAGAAATAAGACCAAGACTGTCTGGCATATAATAAATAAAGAATTAGGAAAAAATAAAATAAATGATGACTCATTTAATCTAAGTGTCGACGGAGTACGTATTTCAAACAGTTCAGAGGTAGCAACTGTTTTCCAAGATTATTTCACTAATATACCTTCACAAATAACAATGAGTATAACATCATCAGCTCAGGGTGCCGCAGCTCTTTTAAAGAATATGAGTGCACCTGCAAATTCAAAATTTAAATTCTCATCTATTAGTGCAGGTGAAATAATAAGGACATTTAAACAATTAAATTTAAAACACACCGAAGACATATGGGGAATGTCGGTAATAGTAATACAGTCCTTAATCGTCACTATTTCACCACATTTGGCTAATATATTTAATCAATGTATATTAAAAGGAACCTTCCCTAATTTGATGAAAGTAAGCAAAGTGGTTCCTTTGTTTAAATCAGGTAGCAGAAGTAGTCTTGGAAATTATAGACCTATTTCTGTACTTCCGTTGTTAAGTAAAATTTTTGAAATGATAATGCTTAAACAATTAGTAGAATATTTTACACTGCAAAAGTTTCTAGATGGTCGACAGTTCGGTTTCACAAAATCGAAATCTACTACTGACGCTGGTGCAACGCTCATAAATCATATATTGGGAGCCTGGGAGGATTCGCAGGATGCAATTGGTGTGTTCTGCGATTTATCTAAGGCATTTGATTGCGTTGACTATAGTACGCTTATTCTTAAATTAAAACACTATGGTATTTGTGGATCTTCTCTCGACCTTCTAGTCTCTTATTTAAAAAGATCGCTGTCAAAAAGTTAACATACATGGGGTAACCTCTGCGGGATCATTTGCGCGAATTGGTGTACCACAGGGGTCTATTTTAGGGCCGTTCTTGTTTTTAATATATATAAACGATCTACCGCTAGTGGTTAACAACTCTGCTGACATGGTGCTTTTTGCGGATGATACTTCTCTAATATTTAAAGTGAAAAGGATAGATTCAGAGGTTGGGCATCTGAATAATACTTTAAATGAAATTTGTCATTGGTTTGCGTTGAATAATTTATTGTTAAATGCAGATAAAACGAAATGTATAAGATTTACTTTACCCAATGTTAGACAGGTTGATAGCAGAATCAAGATCGAAGGGAATCTAGTAGGGTTAGTTGACAATATTGTATTCTTGGGAATTACATTAGATTCCAAATTACAATGGGGTCCTCACGTTAAAAAAATGGCGAGCAGATTAAGTTCTGCTGCATTCGCAATAAGAAAAATTCGCCAGCTTACAGATATTGTCACTGCTAGGTTAGTCTACTTCGCTTACTTTCATAGCTCAATGTCTTACGGTATTCTGCTGTGGGGTACGGCTGCTGAGGTAGACACTATATTTTTATTACAAAAACGGGCAGTTCGAGCAATATATAATATGAGACCTCGCGAATCATTAAAAACGAAATTCCAGGAATTCGGTATCTTAACTCTACCCTCCCAATACATTCTTGCTAATTTAATGTATGTCCGTAAAAAGTTTGAAAAACTGAATTTAGTAAAAGACCGGCATAATGTAAATACTAGAAACTGTAATAAACTGGTCGTCCCATGTTTCAGACTTAGTAAGAACAGTAATAGTTTCTTTGGTAACAGTGTTAGGTTTTACAACAAAGTCCCAAAACATGTTACCGATTTGCCGGACTGCAAATTTAAGCGCAATGTCAATCGGGTGTTAGTGTCAAAAGGATATTATAGAGTGGATCAGTATGTGAACGATAGTGATGTCTGGAATTGACTCCTCTCTGTGCATCCACTATAAGCTGTATGATGTATTTAAATGTATGTAAAAAAAAATGTACCCGATCGAGTTTCTTGCCGGTTCTTCTCGATGGCTGGGTTGTTTCCGAACCGGTGGTAGTTTTTGACGTTCATAAGCGCCTTATTAGGGCCTAAACTGAATAAAGAATTTTTGATTTGATTGAACACTTTAACATAATTATAATTCAATATGTAATAACCGAGCTGAGTTTTTGGCGTGATTTTAGTCTGTCATGTAGTGGATTTTATATTTTATTCATAATCTTGTGTTATTTGACTCTATATTTTGTAAATTTGGTGGTGTTTTACGTAATATAGTTCGTTTATTGTGCATAAGTGAAATGAATGGAAAATAATACCACGGAGCATGAAATTCTGAGATGCCACAAAAACTCCCTGGAAGTTTCTAACAAGGGATCCACCATCTTGTTAGAATATTGACTCACACGACGCTTAATATTGAAGTGATAGCATGACGCTTGTAATATTATTGACTACGCGACAATGGCAGTAATAATCTGAAAGATTGATTGCCAAAAATAAAGTTAAAAAAAAAACAGCTACAGCAACGCGTGGCCGGATCAGCTAGTTTGCTCATAAAAAAACGAGTCTTTATTTTCGAGACGTGACGTATGCGAATAAAAGTGCTCTCAGACTTCTCGTATTTATTACCAAACAGAAATTTCCATATATATGGTATATTAAAAGATTACAAGAGGCAATTACTATCATTACACCATCACCAGCAGTCATCATCATTAGAACGTTTCCTTTATTGTATGTGTATGCAATCTGTTATAACCGTACCGACTTGGAAACTTACGCAACATTACATTACTATTTATTAATAATGTCTATTGAATTAAGTCGGGTTAATATCTGTTTTGTGCTTGAAAGATAATTGTTTGAGGTTACGAAGGTGAAATACTTTAACGAAAGTTATACGATCTATTCGTGTGCTTCTTTCACTTGTAAATTAGATTTGGATTATATGCAACTAAGAATAGAATATAGCTCGGTATAAAAATATATATCAGGGGTTTATCACGATATGTATTGATTAATATTTATATAGGTATATCTCTATTCATCATCTTCTTACCCTTATCCCACTTAAGTAGGGTCGGTACAACATGTTTTCCTTTTACACTCTCGTCTATCAAATGTCATCTCAGTGTTCACACGTTTTACACACATTTTATTCTTCACACAATCCATCCATACCTTTTTTGATCTTCCTCTACTCCTATATCCATCCATCATCATACTCAAAACTTTTCTAGTTACGTGGTCTGTCACTGGAGCTATTTTCAAACTTCCTCTGATATACTCATTCTTAATCTTATCCGTTCTAGTCACACCACACATCCACCTTAACATTCGCATCTCTGCCGCATGTAGTTTTCTCTCATCCGTTTCTTTAGTAGTCCAACATTCAGATGCATACAGCATGACTGGTCTTATAGTAGTCTTTTACACCTTCCTTTATGTATATATCTATTATGAAATGATATTATTAACTGACACACAACCACTAGAAATGGAAAAAGCGATAATAAACAAGAGTTACGGGTCAGGGGAAGGATCGCGTGCTCTGACTGTCTATGAATCCCAATGAATTCAAATCGATGGTGATCCTGCGAACATGGACATCCACATCGCAGAAGCATGCACATCCACGACAGTTTAGTTTGTAGTGTTTAGTGTTGTTGATCTTAATGATAAAGGAAGTGAGATCTAAATGGGTATCAAGTTCACTGGTCAATATTGAAATTGATTTATACCTATACTAGCCTCTGCCCGCGACTTCGTTCGCGTGGAATAGATACATTAACGACAACACTAACACGCAGCACTTCTCAAAAGGAAAAAAAATCCGATTTTCAAACATATTTCATCTGTGCTCCGCTCCTATTGATCTTAGCGTGATGATATATAACCTATAACCATTATCGGTGAATGAGCTATATAACATTGAAAGAATTATTCAAATCGGACCAGTAGTTCCTGAGATTACCCCCTACAACGCCACAACATCACAACGTCACAAACTTTACCTCTTTATAATATTAGTATAGATAAAATATATTATAAAAAAATATTATTTATGTTTATAATTGGGGATATTGAAACCTAAGGTCTGACTTGGATAATTCGAACATACGGATTATATTATAACTTTCTGTATTTTAAAAGAAATAAAGGTACATATATACTAAACTTTATTTTATTTACAAAGAGATAACGTGGCGATAGAATAAATATAATATAATAAGTCATTGTACTACTAAATCGCAACTACCATACACTAGATCTAACACCTGCCATAAAATCATAGGCACACATTGTCAAAATTGTCCCATTGACTCTTTGTTGCGATATTCTTGTACACTATGATTATAATTAGACTCATGTACGTCAAAACTACCGCCGGTTCGTAAAACAAGTCATCGAGAAGAATCGGCAAAATACTCGATCTGGTTTATCTTTTCATTATACATAATACAACCAATTATATTATAACCAAAAACCGTAGATACGTCATAAGCGATTTGACAGCGCCTTGTTTAAATTTAGCTAACTAGCTTAGTTTTAACGACTGTCCTGCCAATCTGCTCGTATCTAAGCATAACTAACATACAACATTTTTTTTATCACCGTCAATATTGAGAATATGTCATCTCTTTTCACATTTTATATAAGACAGTGTGGCGTTACAATATTATTTTACGTATGTGTGCGTAATGTCATTAAACACAACATATTTTTACGAACATGCAATGTTATTGATATACATAGTTACATTCGTGTTTGGCGAACGCATAGAGATAGGCGTCATTTCCAGATGTCATCATTGTTTACATATTGATCCACCCTATAATACATATTATTATTATACATTAAAACCAGCTTGACATGGTGCTTAAACTTACCATCGGGCAACTCGATAATGTGCTTTTAGACTTTGTTATAAAACCTAACACTGTTTAATTGCATAAAAATGTACGTAGTGAGCCTGAAAAATGGAATGATTTAATTGTAATTGTTTTATTATTTAAATTATGTCAGTTTTTTACTAAATTCAGCTACATCATTATCATTAATCTGTAAGAGATCCATTGCAGGGCAATAGGAGTCTTCCCGAAGAAAGGTATTGGCACAATCATTACGCTAACCCACGATGTATTGGCAACTTCCTACAAACAATAGTACTATTAGAATATTTCTCAGATTCAGGTTTTTTTTCTTTTATTTTTGGTAAACAATCTTCTAGTTAATAATCACTGCCATTGGCGAGTGGGTCATGAAATTACAAGTTTCTTGCGATCATTTTCATGAAGTAACAAAACGGTACCCGTCTTGTTAGAACTTTCCAGGGAATTTTTGTGGCAAGTCGGAATCCATACTCCATTCATATTTCCCATCCATTTCACTTGTGCATAAACCCAAACTATGTTACATAAAATATAGCATCCACTATATGACGTTCCAAGATTCCGCCAAAAACTTCAAGTTCAGGATTCCTCACGTTGTTTTCCTTCACCGTCAGCCGATAGTTGTTCTATCGACCAATCTAAATTTAAGTCAAATATAAATTAGTAAATGTATGCGTATTCTGAAAAATTCGTTGATACATATCAGGGTTCCAATTTATCTTAGTTTAGCTTTATTATTTTGATACAGTCTGTATCGCTACCGCTTATGAAATAGTCCTCAATACGTACAGAAAGTGAAGTTGTGAGCAACATATTGTGACATATCAGAGAGATATGACGTGAGCCATCAACACTTGCCTTTCATTTGAAGCCTATCTCGTCTAGATGACACCGCAGAAACGATAGCTGTTCATTTCAAAGAAGATTTTGTATAAGCGCACGATGCACTTTCGATAAATATATTTGCAATCGTCTGTTTGTTTATTTATTTATTATCATCATATTTCCCCACTGGAATGGGGACGGAAAATGGAGAAAGATTATTACGGTAATTCTTTGCGGGATCTTGGAATCTCATATTTTATTCATAATCTTGTGTTATTTACCTGTGTATTTTTTAATATTGGGTGGTGTTTTACTTAATATAGTTAGGTTATTGTGCACAAGTAAAATGAATGGAAAATAATACAACGGAGCATATATTCTAACTTTCCAAACAGCCACCATCTTATTAGCTCATTGAAATGACCGCAAGAAACTTGTAATTTCATTACCTACTCGATACTGGCAGTAATAAGATACTAGAATATTTATTGCCAAAAATAAAATAAAAATAGTTTTTGTCACTTAAGTCTTTTCAGTCTTCTTTTTTTCCTTTTTTTGCGTTGCAGTAATATTAGCCAGTGTCATTATTATACAATAATAGTACAATTAAATATTATTTAAATTGTGTGTTTTTTTATTTACTTTATAGGTCTTAGCGTTTAATCATAATCTAATCTGATGAAATATGGTTATGTGGTCTAAGATGGCAAAGGCTATAAACCTAGAAGGGATTGGCTCTCAAATGTGACTTTCAACTTCAGGGTGGTAGCGAGACAGATGGACTTAGAAAAGTCCCTGACGTATTACAAAATACATTTTCAAGTTTCATTGTTTATCATTCTCACCCAATATTATACAGGTAAGGCCCGACAGAATATCAACTTCAGAGAACAGCTGCTTGAACACATCTGAAAGTGTTTTACGACAGATTATTATACCCATTAAGGGTGGAGGCGAGCTAGGTAGCCATTAGAAAAGTTACCACCATCAAGTCTATATTACCTCGTAATATTTTTGATTACGACAGCTACTGTAACAGGATTCAAACCACGTTAGCACCTAGCCACCATCGCTTATACAATTGTACGTAGGTGAACACAAAAAAACTGTTAGTAAATTTTGTGGTAGCCCTAAATTTATCAACAGTGATTTTATTTCGAATTCATTTCACTCATGCAATATATCTGAATCACAGAACAAGGGTATTATTAAAGTAACATTAGGTAGGGTGTTAAAATTAACCTAATATAAGAATAAAAAATACATCGCGTGATCTAACAAGTTGTGAGAAATTGTTAAGATAATTTCTTAAACGCTTTCTAATGGTCTACGTCGTATTGTTAAATTATAAAGGAAAACATACAATTTAGATCAAATGGGAAATTTAGAAGATATTAAGGTCATTTATATTTAAAGAAGTCGGTTAAAAATGAAGTGTAATCTCCGTCAAACGTGACACAATTTACCTAACTCTAGTTGGTTCAACTTAAAATAATATAATTCGTTTTTTTTTTTTTCATTTAACTGTTAATAACGATTAATAAATAAAGCATAATCTGGTGAAAAAAAAACCAGTTGAACTTGTAACGTCACCGTCACATCAGTATTAATTTTATTCAGTTTACGAATTAGCCAAATGCAGAGAGGCCTGTAGGCGGCCATGATTACGATAATCGCAATGCTATTATAATGCGGTTGCAAAAATTGTAGTCCAGTGAAGCTGTTAAGACCTTGCTGGATCAATACCGTAGTCATTTCGAAAAAAAAAAAAAGTTGCAAAAACTGTGACGTGCTACTGCAAAATATATGCCTAAAGTTCACTCGCGGTAGAAGTGAAACATTAAAAAAATGTAATATATTCATATAAACGACATACTTGAATTGATATGAGTTATGATGTCTTCTTTCAAGGCTATGGAATATGCAGATGTAAAAACACACCAACTAACACGATTTGTACAAACATGCATACATACAACACTCGGAACAGAGTTAATATCAAGTAGTGCAATAAACAGTGAGGGGACTGCGAATATAAGAAACACCGTATAATGTTATCTATCTCATTATTTCGCACATGAAATCATATAGTTGTATATTTGTCTTTTTTATGACGCTTTTTCGTTTCATTGTTCGCTTCGGTTTAATTGAATTTATTTATTACTGTTAAAAGCCTACCAGCACGATCAGATTTATTGTCTTTACGCACATTTTGGTATAAATAAACTATAGCTTCCATCGCTTGAAGGTGGAGCAGAAATTTATGATACGAATTATTTCCGTAAATTGTTTTATTTACACAACTAAATTCGTTTGAAATGATGCAACAAAATGTACTCTCATGTTAAACAAACGACACAATGTAGCATTGTTTTGCGATTGACGTAATAAATATTACACGGTTTTGTAAAGAATTAGTATATAGTCACAAATATGACTTCAAAGTCACAATGAGAGATAGTTTTGGGACTTCTCTATTATGTTATTGAAATGAACATTTTATTGTAGGGCTTTATATTTCTGATCCGTGACATTTTTGAGTGACTAAGAGTGGTGGGTGTACACACTGTTTGGGGTAGAGTGGGAGCTGTCTCTCACTTACCTGTGTGTTGGAAAACAGTAAGACATACGCTCTTCTCGCTTTCTTTCTTTCTCGTTGTTCGTGGTTAGGTGTACTATTTTGTATATCAAATTGTGTATAGTTATAACTCAGAATGTCATTAGACGTGAAAAGCATATGTATGTTAATAATTTCAATCTATAAACTACGGAATTTCAATAATGCAGACTTTGACCGATTTAAAAACTCAAAAAAGCACACCTTTGTTTTAAGTTTTCTCTTTCGTTGGTAGTCCTTATGACTGCCTCTACTTTTTTTTTCTTCTCACATATCAATAATGGAAACGATAGGCATCTAAATATGTTTATTAAAATAATGGATAAAAAAAGGATAAATAACAGTCACAAATATATGTTTAAATAAACTATTTGCACCTATTTCCAATAGCGGCCAAAATGGAAACAGGAAACGTCCCACTTTCTGGTAATGATTGTGCGTGTTTATGTTATTTCTAAATTTTACCATAAGTACCGTGAACCGTTGCGATGATGTACTTATGTAAACGGAATGGAGAATAATTGTGACGCCATTATAGATTCTATAACCTTTGCCTCTTACTTTCCACTGACCTGTCTTAACTCGCACTATAGTGATGCGCTCGATAGAAATTAGTAACATCGATATAAATATTATTTTTACTTATCGTTTGTAAACACCAAAGATTAAACAATTTATGACATCTTTTTAATTTTTAACTCTATTGTGATTGGAAAAAAAGGGACCTTAAAAAAGACATACATATACTTCTATAGGAGTGTTTAGCGGGACCACGGAATGTCATATAGTGGCTTTTATATTATATTGAAAGAATTGTATTTTTCGCTCTATATTTTGTAATATCGGTGGAGTTTTACGTAATATAGAGTAGTTATTATGCGTAAGTGAAGTAGATGAGAAATAATACCACGAAGCATGGATTCTGACTTGACACAGAAATTCCTCGGAAAATTCTATTAAGACGGCCACCGTCTTTTTAGTTAATTGAAATTATCGCAGGAAACTTGTACCATTATTACCGACTCAACAATGTAACGGTAATAATAAACTAGAAAAGTGGTTTTCAAACATAAAATAAACATATAAATACATCTATAGGCTTTAACGTGCCAGTGAAGGAGATGGAATACACTATACAATGTTCCTTATTTTTATGGTGTCCTCATTGAATGAATATTTTATTATTTTTGAAAGTTACACTTCTATAGCTTGTGATTGGGACACTTCTTTGTTTTTTAATAAGTGTTATTAATATCATTTACGAGATCGTTTACATACTCAATGTATGGATTACTCTTTCACGTAAAAAGCTACTAACCCAAAGATTTTTTTAATTGAGTAAAAATTATTAATAATTTTTTCACGATTTCGTTGTCGTGAAAAAGGTTTGAATTAACTGTGGACATTCAATTTTTCAAAATAAACTCTGTAATTACTATATAAGCCATATGGTAATTTAAGTCACTTCTGTAAACTTTGTACCATTACTATGTAGTATTTATGGATATCTTTAGTACTATGTAACCTAGATAGTACAGATAAGAATATTTAAGCTATATATAGCCCTGTAAAATTCTTGTCAAAGTAGGTTCAAAGATTACCTTTGAAAAACAGTAGACTTTTTCGCTTTATTTATTTATTTACTAGCAACTTCATGTAGATTTTTTTTATTTATAAATGATGGTCCCATAGATTGGTTTTGTGTAAATTTAATGCACACACACACGCTGCATGATGGGATAGCACGTAGATAGCAATATTTTTTTAAGTTAAACTTGTTATGGGAGAGCTTTGAAATTCTGATTGGCAACATTTTTTTGTGACAAAAAGTGGTGGTGAAAAACTCGGTGTTGGGTAGAGTGTTGAAAAACACCGGTTCTCGTTCGACCGCCGTAATTAAGCAACGTCAGGCGCAGTCAGTACTTGGACCGGTGATCACCAGGGAAAACCGCGTGATGATGACCTATTGTTGTGTTTTTTAATAAAAATGTTTCACTGCAATACAAAAGTTTCATTTCTATCGTATGTCTTTTTTACTCACCCTTTTTCTTTTTTTCAATTTAGTTAACATTTTTCGTATAAATTAATTCAATTAATAACAACATTTAAACTATATTCTAGCCTATGTCTTATTCTGATATTTTACAACAAACATCCATACGTACTCTTATAAACTATATCTTTATTGTTTATAATATTGATAGGATTATATTCTTTTTATTATTCAATCATTTTTATAAGATTTTATTTTCTATCTTATCTTAGAACTAGCCTCTGCCCGCGACTTCGTTCGCGTGGAATTGATACACTAACACTAACACGCATCAGTTCTCAAAAGGAAAAAACATCCCGATTTTGAAACATTTTTCATCTGTGCTCCACTCCTATTGGTCTTAGCGTGATGATATATAACCTACAACTATTCTCGATGAATGATCTATATAACACTGAAAAAATTATTCAAATCGGACCAGTAGTTCCTGAGATTACCCCCTACAACATCTCAAACTCACAAACTTTACCTCTTTATACCTAATATTAGTATAGATGAAATCGAATATTAACATTCATAATATATATTAAATATTATTATCGATAAATATTATTTAAGCTTGTTGAACACTATTTAGCCGCAGTGATACAAACATTGCAATGCGTTATGTCACCGCATTGGAGCTTGTAATTTGAAGATTAAAATCTTTGAACATTAAACTACTAACATACAACAATGAAACGTTCACATGAAACGCATTCATAATTGTAAAACAGAGGTATTCCGTCAATAGTGAACTGTATTGAGAAATACTACTGCTATAGTATTTATTTTAACTAAGCTTCAACTTTTTTTAAATGGTGTCTCGTAGTTATGAATACTGGCAGTGTCAAATGAGGTATGGGAGGGTCATTTTATAGGTAGTATTAATTTTTTATTATCTAATTAGCTACTGCCCGTGGCTTCGTCTATGTGGAATAGTTATTTTTGTCTAGCACTAACTTTAACTTGCGCCTTTGTTTACGTAGGTGAAAACATTTTTAAACAATACGTACGTTAACCTTGATTTTCAAACATTTTTCACTGCTGCTCCGCTCTTATTGGTCTTACGGTGTATACATATAACATATAACGTTCTCCAATAAATGAGCTATATGACACTGAAAGAATTTTTCAAATCAGCCTAGCAGTTCCTGAGATTAGCGCTTTTATGCAAACTCTTCAGCTTTATAATATTAGTATGAAATGTGAAATGAGAGTCAAGTTCATTGGTTAGTCCTGAAATTTATTTATAAGAAGATACAATATGTTATAATAACTTAAAATGTCACATTTGCTTATAACTCGGGATAATATTGTAGCCTAAGTTCTGACTTGGCTAGTTTGAATTTAAAAATTATATTATAGCCTTCGCAAGTTCTAAAGCTGTTAGCTCTTATTTCATTATTTCGAAAATTTGGCTTGCTGGTAGGAACTAGCCATCGAACATAAAGGTCTCCCATGACTGTTTTAGTAGGTACTATAATCCGTATATTCGAGCTAACAAGTCAGACCTTAGGCTACAATATTATCCCGAGTTATAAGGAGAAATGATATTTCAAGTTGTTGTAACTTGTTTTATGTTGTTATAAATAAATTTCAGGACTGACCGTTGAACTCGAATCTCATTTCACATTTACGTTTTTAATGGGATTATAATCCACAATGTCCTGCTGTGAAGAATCCACAGCCTGATGGATGAACATACTATTTATGTCGTCAGGTACGTCGGTGTAGTAGATACAGGTATATTGATATGTTTGGATAGGCAGGTTGGCGTTGAAACGAATCTTACCGATAAATTGTAGATCAATTAAAAAACTACGAGATAAATATTTTGTAGTACATAGAGAAAAATAATACATTTATAAACAATAGGTATAGTTCTCTCATTTCTAGAATTAAAAGGAACCATAACAAAATCACCTGTCCATTTCGAACTCTACCACAAGTAAAAAGCGTTGTCGTAATTAGAAGTGCGGCGTGTTGCATTGTTTAAATCAAATACGAATTCTAGTAACGTCTCTATGCCTCTGTCATAACATGATTATTTAGAAAACTGATTTGTATGTGCGTGGAACGGTAGAGATGCGCCGTTCATTGGGTCTCCAATGAGGAAAACAAACTTTCCTACTTTATCGCAGAATCCTTACGGTGGCACGAGTAATAAGCTGTTGCAAGCTATATTCAATTTTCTATCTCTATTAATAGTATAGCGTCTAGTCTTCCGTTGAGAGAGACAGAGTAGACAGGAGTTTGCAGGAATACTCCGTAATTATAGTCCCGTTTCATTTTTTACAATACTTTTGTTTCAGTGTTTTCCTTTTTTTTTTCGATCTGACTAAGCCATTGACCTAGCAAGGTCTTAACAGCTTCACCGAACTACGTGTTTTATAATACTTTTTCACATTTAATCAACATGATTGTAGTATTTTCTGTCTCTGCTAGACCCATTAGCGACATATAAAATATTTTCAAGTTAAAACTGGAAACTGTCTGCTGTTTCACGTGTTATTTTGTTTAGTAAAATCTCTCATGATTTTTAAAACGAGTTCTCTTTTTTCTCATAAATTATCAAACAAGTATTCTAAATGCAAAATGTCATAACAATCTCTTGTCATATTTATATATATTTAATTTCTAATTGTGCTATCAATCAAGAAATAATATAAGTACACACGGGCAGAAAATTTATATATACAAAAATATGGTATATACGGTCTATTGAATGTATAAAAGTTCGGAAACATGGGCCAAGCCGTTTTTAATTCAACATTGGACATATACAGATAGATTATAGATATCTCATTTTAAGCAGCATATTCATGATTTGTTCCATTTAAAAAGACATGCTAAAACGTTTTGTTTTTTTATAATTTTCCTTTTTTTTTAATACAGATGATATGTAATATAGTATGATGATAAAATAAAGAGTGTTATTTCAAAAACGATAAACTTTAGATCTATTTACTTAATTAAAAGTATTACTGTTTATCTTCCAACTAATTAAATTACATAAAATAACAGAACTTCTCACACAATTTATGAAAAAAAAAAATCTAATCATACCGATATAACTATAGTTTAATTATAATATTTCAGTGTTGGTTCAGTGGTCGAACTTCAAAGAGGAAAAAAACTTTTTTCAAATTTTTGCACACACTAAAGCTCATCAATGGCTACAAAATAAAAAAGAATTAAGAAAATTGGCTGAGAAAGAAATGACGGAGATGTTCTTAACAGTTTCCCCGTTGCTTATTTATATATAGTTAGGTTTATATATAGGTTTATGATATTGCGAGCGTAGTTCAAAACGCCTACATCTTCTAACTCGGGTCACGTTAGCGAGATTTGCGTAATTTACACGGAAGCTAAAATAGTGTGACTGACATAATGATTCTAGCGTTGCGATATACAAATAGACGAGTGCACCTGATAACTGACATGTCAATTGTTTGCCCAATATCAACGGTTCATTTGTGATCTTTGAACGCACAATCATTCCGTTTATTTGATTACCCAATTCTATTTACCTAGCATCTTGTTATCCAATTCTGTTATAATGTCATTCTGAGTAAGGTTCACGTAACCCGATTAGGCCTCCCACGGCAGCGTCTCAAGCCTAGGTTCGATCCCTCGGTAGGGAGCCCTTGAGTGCGTTGCTTGCGCGATACGGTGACACACAAATATACATCACTGCTACTGCTACAACACCGCTGGCTGGCTGCTCATCCACATACGCTAAAGCCCAGCAAAATGGCAACAACCGTAAGGTATTCTAGAAGCTTTGTTATGCGCACTTTGGCGTTGTGGAATGAGTTACCTGGTACTGTGTTCCCCCAGGGTTATGACATGGGGCTCTTCAAAAAGGGATTAAAACACGCTCTCCAAGGTCGGCAACATAACAGCGATACCCCTGGTGTTGCAGTTATCCATAGGCGACGGTAACCATTTAACATCAGATGGACCGTCTGCCTGTTTGCTGCCTTTTGGCATAAAAAAAAACAACACTACACGATCACCCCCACACACGTGCACGCCCACACGCTTACACATGGAAAGTGGAAGGGTTTACATTTTTTTCCCTTATCAAACTGAAAAACTCTCAATTTTCCGATAACTTTGGGGTGTAAGGGGTGTCGAATAACATCTTAAGACTTGAGACACCCAAGCCAACCTCACCTGCACGTGGTGCACCCTGCTGATCAACGAACGAGGCAATGGCGAGAGCGGGGTGGTAGGGTTTTACAGCCCGACTGGGTCGCAACCACCATGCATATGGCGAAAAAGCCCGTCAAGGTGACTCGCTTCTGCGCGTCGCGTTTCGGGATCAGCCTGTGCATATCCAGTACTGGGCGGCTTTCGTCATTATGGCCGGCATGACAGCGGCGACCGGCGATTGATAATCTGTCTCTCGGTGGTTGCCGATGTTTTTGGATTGTACTATGCTTAACATCAGGCTTAGTGCAGTCACTTTGTCGTGCTTCAATAAAAAATATATATATATGGAGGAGTTGTTGAGGCGTGTATGCTTGGTACACATATACGTTTCAACAACTCATACATATATAAATAGTTAGCTAGGTTAGCTAAGATAGGTCGCTATTTTGCATGCAACGGGCAACAGCCAAGCCGAGGTGTGCCGTGCACCCTTGAGCTGGTTGCCAAAATAAAATCGGCTGAGTGCCTTAAGCGCTCGCCTTAGTAGTCCGGTCAAGCTGTTAAGACCTTGCTGGGTCAATAGCGTAGTCATTTCGAAAAAAAAAAGTAAGATTCACATGTGTTTCACTCATATCCCAAATATTGTTGTTCATCACCACCACCAGTCTATTTTGAGACTCAGGTATTCCCAATTTTAGGCAAATATTTTTTTGGTCTTTTTATGTTATTTAGGGGTTTTTATCATTTCTGATATGTCAGTCCCCTCGTATCTTATATTTACATACAACCAAAACTCTTAAATCTAAAAATGTTTGGAAGTAGTATCAGTTATAAGATTACAGTTATACTAAAAGCCCAAGAGATTGTCTGTACGCTCTTCTGATCTCTGGAAGTCCGAGTCAGATTTTTTTTACATTTTATGGTCTAGCTCTAGTTTTTACCAGTGGCTACACTGGCATTAATATAATAACGCTTATAGGTAATGTAACATCAAGCTAAAATATTTAGAAATGGAGAAATAACCATACAGAAATCTAGATCGGAAAATACGTTAAGCAGAACTTACTAATAGTTGGATAACTTATTTTATATATTAATTAGGGGTGTGCGAATATCGTTCAAATTAAATTGAATCAAATCGAAACAAAAGGAAAGAAAAGATGCGGATCAAGAGTCTGATTCAATCAAGATTGTCTTGTGTTATCCTATAACATCTTTTATGGTAAACAAATAATGTTGGTAAATACACACATCAAAAAAGTCAAGCAACATGCGTGATATTACAAATTTTACCATTTATATTAATTAATTTCTAAGTATTTACTCAAACAAAGTGCGTAGGTAAGTAAACTTTTTTGTTATTCATGACATACAGGCTGGTTGTAAAAAAAAAATTGATTATGTTTTGTTTTTTCATAAAATTCAAATGACTGCGAATTTGTTTGAATTTAAGTGCGTTTTAATTGCTATGTTTAGTCTTGATTTTATAATTTTACCAACCATTTAAATAAAGTTAGCGACAAAATTGAATTGTTAGATATTTTTTACGTCATGAAGCGACGTCATTTGATGGCAGATGAAATGCAAAGAGCTGTAGGGATGTTGCAAACGGGAAGTAATCAATCTCAGGTAGCTCGACATTTTGGCATTCATAGAAGTGTTATTTGTCGTCTTTGGCAGCGCTACAATAATACAGGAGAACCCGCTGAACAGCATCCAGGCCGTAAAAGGAGTACAACCACTCGGCAAGACCGGTATATACAACTGACTGCAAGACGCCAGCCGATGTTAACCGCTCGAGAGATAAGTTTGAGGCTACAAATTTTAAGAGGTGTTGATGTAAGTCCTCAAACTGTGCGAAATCGACTGCATGAGTACGGCCTACGAGCTCGACGCCCAATCAGGTGCCCACCGATACGTTACGGGAATCGCGCTCGTCGATATGAATGGTGTAAAGAACGCATAACATGGACCCAGGAACAATGGGATAAAATTATGTTTTTCGATGAGTCGCGATTTGGGTTTAAGCCTGATACAAGAAAGGTGCGAGTGTATCGTCGGCCCGGAAATACTGAAAGGCTCAGGTGCGTTCAGGAAGTTCATCCATACAGCGACTCAATAGTTATGTTAAGGGCGGGTATTATGAAGAACAGGCGAACTAAGCTCGTTTTTGTAAATGGAAACATGAATGCTGAAAATTACATTGAGGATATTCTCAGACCTTATGTCTATCCATTTGCACAAACCTTTGGCTTCGATTTTAAGTTAATGCATGACAATGCGCGTTCACATACAGCTCGGCGAACCAGTGAATACTTTGCAATGGAGAACATCCGGATATTGCCCTGGCCTGCACAATCGCCAGATCTCAACCCCATCGAGCAAGCATGGGACATGCTCCAGAGACGTGTTTTGAAGGACTTGGACGGAGCGACAACAACCCAACAGCTGAAGGATTTGCTACAATTCCATTGGGAACGAATACCGCAAGATGACATAAACAGTCTCATTAATTCAATGAGTAATCGTTGCCGACAAGTTCTGAATAGCAAAGGAGACCATACTTTGTATTAAATTGTTCTATTCTTTCACAATAAATACATTTTCTTTAGAAATTTCATATTGTAAAAGAAAAGTTTAGTTTCTTATGTATCTTGGTTTCTACAGTATATTCTAATATTGTTCATTTCTGTTATTAAAAGAACTTCTAAAGACAACAGCTGTTATTTTTACATCATAGAACCCTAAAGATATTATTTAAAAAATAAAATACAACGTTATAATGTGAAGAACCATCCAAAAATTTAAATTAGTACATGTTGCTTAAACTTTTTTGATGAGTGTATGTTCAACCTTAGCTTCGCAAACTTCTTATCAACGGACATTGAAACTGAATATCATGTATTTGGTAATGATATTTCAATTATATGATGATGGTTTCTTATCATCACTTCCAAACCAATTCTATAGCTGACATTGGTGACATGAGTAACCTTTATTGCCAAACCAATCTAATTATTGCTACAAGCATAATTGTTTGTTACAAACATAGCCGTAGGCCTAGTTTGAATGAAATACAATAAATAAAACCTGTTATTTGAGAGAGGCGTAACTAGTGTTAGACCTTCAACAAGGTTGTAGTATTTGGTTGTTTAATAGATGGGTCCTTAACCTCTGATATTATGACAGACTATTATGACTACGAAGTTAATATACCAAGTGAAAGTTTAAAGAGTGACTCTCTTCAATCCTGTGGTAATTTATTATTACATTTAACACACAACAACAAAGAAAACATTAGTTAAAGTTTGTTCTAAAACTTTTTAAAGTATAGGAATGATATTCTTAAACGTAAAAAAATCACACCTAGCTTCAATGCACAATTTTAAATGGGCGCTGTTCAAGGTTAATCATTATGTGACTGCTTATCATGGGAACACAGCACGGTCGAACAATGAAAAACGGAGCGCGAGTCGAGATGTGGGAGGCAGGACGGACCGCGCGGCAAGTCGTCAATAATTTCTTAGAAAAGTTCGTTTTTGCGTAAATAAACTATGTTGAGTGTATATCAATTTTGAATTTCTCGAGATAATTAGGTCAAATAATAAGCACTAATTTTTTTAATTGATTTAGAACGAGAATCAACTAACGATTCTTCTGTAAAAATATTGCTACTGATTAACCAATCACTCTTTATATTAAATTCTTATATGCACTTTTTTACTATTCTATTCACAATTAACGATGGGGAATGGACATCTAAATATAGCGTACTAGCTTTTATGGTACTTGTATTGATGTAATTTATCTATACCCAGGGAGAGAACATCATTTTTATGTCCTTTCCTGTTCCCTGACAAATTATATAGAAAATCGTATGAAGATTTGTTGAGTAGTATAGGCGTGAATGCGTAATAAACAAACAGACTTTGGCATTTATAATATTGGTTAAGATTCATTATTCATAAATATGAACTGATAACTAAGAAATCAGCATTCATCATATTAAAAACAAATATACTTCATTTCTGTTTAGTCGTTTTAACACTGGTATTAAAGACTGTTTTCAAGACGAATATCGCATTAGTTTAACATAGATATAAACTCTATTGTAACACACTACTCATATAATTACTTTAAGGTTCGATAACATTACATTGTACAGTATCTATCTACACTGTCTTTCTATATATATACAGTATTTAAACTTGTTGCGCAGTTTCCGTAAAAGTAATCGAATAGACGAACACGTTGGTACTAATTTAAAACTCGTATATAACACAGCACCTCGTCTTGTGCATTAGTACTCGTATTATTCTATATTTTGATAATATCCCAATCTTCATCACTAGAAATTCTCACAAGTCGTTTCGATTCATCCCAAAGTTTTTTGGTGAGCACAGTGTCATTCGCAAACCAACTGCTGTAAAATTCTTTACAATCTCTGAAATGCTTTCCACTGTCGTTCTCAACTTTCGGATCGATAGCTAAATATACTGGCATTGTTGCAACTCTATCTAAAGATCGTCCAAATTTAAGGAGTCCAGCGTTTAAAATATTTTTTAAAGCTTCATTTGTAAAGTGTCTAAAAAATTCAGACTTTCCTAAGCCTGGATCCATACTGTAAACGTTAACATCACTTCCCTTGATTCTTTTATCCATTTCTACTGTAAACAATACTTCAGCTAGCTTTGCATTGCAGTAGAAACCAAAATTTGAGTATTTCCCCACATCATTCCATTGATCAAAATCTATTTGACCCAAAATTAAAGCTAACGAAGATACGTTCACAATTCTACTAGGAGCGGACACTTTCAATTTTGGAAAAAGTAGATAAGTCAATAGAAATGTACCAAAGTAATTCACCTGCATCATCAGCTGAAGATTGTCTTGTGTTATTTTATCTTCTAAACCAATTGCTCCGATGTTATTGATTAATATGTCCAAACGTGGCTCCGAACGCATATCATCAACAAAACTTCTAATCGAAGACAATGACGCGAAATCCATTTGTCTAGCCTCGACATTCCTATTACCTGATGAATTGATAATAGTTTGTTTCGAGTCAGCTAATTTTGAAAGGTTTCTGCTCGCAATGATGACTTTCGCGCCACGTTTTGCTAAATTTTTGGCAATTTCCAAACCCGTACCAGATGTAGCACCAGTGACAAGTGCAGTTTTCCCATGTAAGCGTACGTCACTCTCACATTCAACAAATTCGTCTTTCATAATCATAATGAAGTGAGTCTCGTTCAGAGTGAATCAAACGACTGAGAGTATAATTTACTTATGTAAGGTCGACCACAGTAATACCTTGTTCGAACACGGTTGTGTTAATTAATGTTAAGGCCAATACTATCAAAGATATATAAACAGATATAGACATATTACCTCGGATTTAACTCGCAAAATTTTTTCAACTATGATTTACTCGTCTTGAAATTACTTTCTGCAATAAATCATCATATAATTATATGTATATATAGCTAATTTGCAGAATCCTAACACGGTTTTGTTAATATCAGTGTAGAATATCGAGATACTCGTTTATCTACCGTTAAAAATAGATGAAAAATAGATAGTATGATTGAAATCGGAAATAAACCTACAACATAAGTCGGTAATTTATCTTACAAAACACAGTTGGGTGAGAAAAATCTATGTTCACGACGAATCCTCACAACTTAATTAAGATTCAAAAAACAGATCGCGTTACAATGCAATGTCGTAGGTAACAGCTGCAACGAAGATATATCAAATTTTGTATAATACGTAGTAACGAAAAATACATATTCAACAACGATTTCAAAACAAAGCATAAATCGACGAAACCAGCCAAAGTATTATAGAAGTATGCGGTCTGCTGCGACGCGGATTATTCATACCCTTTTTTAACCGACTTCGAAAAAGAAGGAGGTTATATGTTCGGGTGTATGTTTTTTTTTTTTTTTATGTATGTTAATCGATATCTCCGTCAATTGTGAACCGATTTTAATGATTCTTTTTTTGTTTGATTTGGCTATACTCCAAGGTGGTCCCATATAAATTTGAATAAAATATTCAACCCCTAAGAGGGTTAAATATCGTTTATTTGATTTTCACCCAGTTCGTGTCTACGTATTTTCGTGTACTTGAAAGTGATTTCAACAATTTTATTTGAAATTTGATAACTGGGAATGGTGTTCTTGAACATAAAAAAATCCAACTATAAGGGTTGAAAATAAAGGGATGAATAAAGCTTATATGAATAAATGAACTTCCCCACAAACTAATTTTAATGAAAACTTGGAACAACCTGTTGTAATGATAAGAATATCATTTAGTCAATCCTGAGTTGATCATGAAAATGAAGAATGGAACTCCTCAACGGCTTACAGCAGCTATCTTGTGTTTGGGTACATATGACTCGTTTTGACGAGGACTTACATGTGGGATTATGACTGTTGAGGCAATTCCCGTGAAGCGGACATTAGGAAAGATGAGGTTCTGAAATTCGTTCACAATCAACCTAATATGACCAGTTAGATCTAGTACGATGTAATATCATGTTTGTTTGTCAAGTTATGAACTTCTGAAGAACAATTATTTCTGTATCGAATTAAATCAAAGTCATGTACTCGAAAAATATCTAGAAATATGGTGGTAAGCGACTTTATATTTTTCTTTAAGTTATTGTTCAGACCTCTCGGTATTATTACAAACATTACAAGTATACAGGTAGCCGCTTATATATAGGTAGTCTACTAGCTAGCCTAGCTACTAGAAGTCTAATAACCATCACTATGAACGAATTTCACCTTTATTTGTTGTTCACTTCACATAAAATACAACTGTTATCAAAAAGACCGGAGCTATGATCAAAGTAAGAGCGTAAGCGTTGCGGAAGCATTAATAGATTAAGATTCATAAAACCACTAAACCTTACTTACTTTATAATTAATTAAAACCATGTAAAATATATTTATATACACTAAAAATGGAAAAATAAAAATTTTTACAAAAAAAATTGAACCGACTTCGATATAAAAAACTTATAATGCACTGAAAAGTGAAAAATAAATATATCATTAATATAATCAAATTAAATAAAATATATGAATTTTTGCGCTACCTAGAAAAAAACTGGAAGTCGGTGCCAACCGAAAATCATATCGACATAGGTACGAAGTCCACTCTCACGGTCCTGATATATATCTGTATAATAAATAAATAAATAATGTAATATATTTTTTTACCAGCAACAACATTGAAATTTCGGTTGGCACCGACTTCCAGTATTTTTCTAGGTAGCGCAAAAATTCATATATTTTATTTAATTTGATTATATTAATGATATATTTATTTTTCACTTTTCAGTGCATTATAAGTTTTTTATATCGAAGTCGGTTCAATTTTTTTTGTAAAAATTTTTATTAAATACAACTGGACACCTTATTGTCGTTTTAGATCAGTGTTTTTCATAACACGGCCCCTTTAGTATGGAGAAATCTTACTCGACCCTCTTACCCGTTGGTTTTTTCGTGTATTTTATTTTGTGACAAATACTCAGTTTTCATAATTAAGTATGTAAAACACATTATTTTTGCATCGAATGTTTCGCCAATAGATAACGCAATTTATACACGAGTGTGGCAAGCGACAAGCATACGAGTTGAGTGAATGAGCAAGCGAGACGCAACGACCCTTACGGCGCTAACGCGGCTATACAGTGGTGACAGGCGTGATCTTTTTTTATCGAACTGACTACGCTATTGACTTAGCTAGGTCTTAACGGCTTCACCGGACTACTAGCGAGCGCTTGCGGCACTCAGCCGATTTAATTTGGGCAAATTAGTGCGAGAAAACAAAAGTGGAATTCTGAAAGATAAAAGTGGAATTCTGAAAGATCCCAGTTTTCGAGGAATGTATCAAACGCTTGCAGTCTATTGTAATTAAGTGCGCACTTACGATGCGTAAAGGACGATGCACAACCATTTTTTTTTCATGGTTTACCGACAGACCGTGTTGTTGGGGCGGCAAGGCATCGAACAAGCTAATCAACTTTGTAGAGCCGCCCCAACGGTCCGCCCGGCGGAAGGTGGCCACCGGGCTCCTACCTATAGAGAGGTAGAATGGGTACACACCAGCTGCCTCCCCTCGTCCGCCGGACCTGTGCAATGAAGGGATGAGCCCCCCAGCTGCATCCCCTCAGGTCCGGCTACAGTGGCGGGGGAAGCTGGGCAAAGCGCCGTCTCCTCCCACCTGTTCTCCGTTGGCGGAGAGGGCCACTTAAAGGGTATGCCTCGTGGGCCGTCTCCGCCGCCTCCTTTTGCGAGAAGACCTCCTCGCAAAAGGAGGCCACTGCTCGCCACGCCTGTTTGCTGCCGAGCATGGCCGAAAACACACCCGGCAGCGTCAAATTCCCTCCCACCGCCGCCGCCAGATTGCGGCGCTCTCTCTCCCATGCAACACACTCAGAGAGAGTGTGCTGTGCGGTGTCTACTTCGGCGCCGCACTCGTGACAGATGGCGGCTGGCTCCCTGCGAGCGATCCGGTGCAGGTACCACCCGAAACAACCGTGTCCGGTCAGTACCTGCACCATCCTAAACGTCAGGGAGCCCCACTCCCTACCAATCCACTCCCACAGGACCGCGCGAACGGCGTCAACAGTGTACGTTCCGAAGCGCGCGCCACCAGGTCCTGCATCCACCTCACAATTGCCTCCTTCTTGTACTCCCGCTTCTTGGCCTCTATTACCCTGGGAGCCGGAGGCTCCCCATTACGTTTATGAATCCCGTATATGAATTCACGGCAGCGAGTACTCCTGCCTCCAGTTACCAGGGCAGGGAACAGGCGAGCGTAAAGGCCACCTCCGAGGACACCGTGCGGTACGCCCGTATCGCCCTCAGTGTCACCGTGCATTGCGCATTACGCAGCGCGCGCACGTTGGCGGCACCGAGGGCGTCAGCCCACACCGGTACCCCGTAGGCAGCCATCGCCCACACAATTCCCATATGGAATCGACGGCACCCGGCACCCGGCCCCCCTATATTGGGGAGCAACCGGCCGAGTGCTGCCGCCGCCCCTGCAATTCGCGGTCCAAGCCCCGCAAAGTGAGGATCGAAACGCCAACGCTCGTCCAGGGTGAGGCCCAAGTATTTCATTTGGGCCCTCACCCTGATCCGGACGCCCTCCACCATTATGTGGGCCCCAGGTGGTGACCCCCGCTGAGGCCCATGGAAAAGTATGGCCTTGGTCTTCTCGAGGGCCGCCCTGAGGCCCAATCTCCTTATGCGCCTGACCACGAAGGTTGTGGCCATCGTGGCCAGGCGCTCAACCTCCCTCCATTCTCCCCTCGGACTACGACTAGGGTGTCGTCCGCGTAACAGATTAGGCGCGCTCCATATGGGTATATAGCCCATGTACGATACACAACCATACAATTACTATCACTAATCCTAGTTCATTGTTTCTATGAGAAATTGTTGCTGGCTAGTTATCGAGTAGCTCGTCGTTTGACTAAAGCAGGAAACCCACATACTATTGCCGTAAATTTGATTTTACCAGCGGCTTTAGATATGATAGAGTTTAGCAAACAAGAGGTCGAAAAACTCAAAAGGATACCTCTCTCTGACAAAACCAATCAACGCAGGATAAACAGTATGGCGACTGATGTTTGTGATCAAGTCATAGTAAAAATAAAAGAAAGTAATTTAGGTCCCTGCAATTTGATAAATTTTTCATATGAAAATGTGTTAAAAGAATGTTACAATAAAAAAATGTTAGAAAAGTTGAAAGAAGAACTGTCTCCTTACTTAGTGCAATAGATATCGAAGAATACGGGGTAAGGGTGGATATTAAATCCGTTTTCAAATGCAGCTATACATGAGGCGAATCTAGCAACCAAACTCAAAGAAAATCTGCTGGGTTTATCTGGTAATGGGATGCAGCAATTTGTATTGAAGTCTGTCAATTTGGATTCCTTTAAACTTGGGGCTAAAAGGAAATCAGAATATCCAGAATTAACAATAGAGTCTTTGAAGTGTTTGATTCTAATTGCCATCTTCTACTTATGCGAGTTAAAATTTTCTTCAATGGCCCAAATAAAAATTAAGGAAAGAAATCTCTTAAATTTTAAAAACTAATTCTCATAAGTTTTATTTTTTGTTAAGACGTTTAGTGATCCCGCAGGGATCGCGACCCACACGTTGAAAAACACTGCTTTAGGTGACCGTGGCGCAAGGAATAGCAATTGATATTTTATGTATTCTATTACTTTTTTTTATATCCCCTGTCTACATTATGTATCTATTATTTTTAAATTATTTATCTTCGCTATCTATATTATATTTCTTAGATTTTATTGATATTTTATCTAAAACGTATCGTACTTTGCAGTAATTTCCAGCCGAAGGTTAACGGTGATTGTTTCTGATGACACTTTAGCATATGCCGAGTTGGATAACATTTTATACTGCTGCTATGTGCAGGCTCTTATTCACTCTTGTATACTTTGTATCTTATAATCTTATACATATATATATTGTATATATTCCGGATAGCGAGCTAAATATTCAGAATCTCGGAAACGGCGTCATCTATTTCCGAGAAACTTAGTAAGTACTTTCGGGGACGTTAAATCGATTTATCTAGATTTTATTCCTTGACAACTTTTTTTAACGGAGATTTCAGCCAATGAAAAAATATAGCTAGAATATAAAGGTAAATTTCGCCGCCCCTGTCAAAACAAAAATAGTTTATGGAATATAATATAATTAGAATAAATACAACAATATAATTATTACAAACAAAACACCAAAGTCAAGGTTAAGCTGCATGGCATACAATACACTGTTTGATTTATTATTCAAGATGTGCACACAGATGCCTGCGTACCTTGAAGTGCATTGAGTGTGTAGTGTAATATACTAAGTTATATTTGAAGCGGAAATTGTTCAAGGTGCAGAAACTTATAAATATAAAACACATGTTCTCGTTCGTAGATATTGGAAGGTCCGAAATTATTATAAAGATCAGGTATACAACAAACGAGAGAATTATAGAGAACAAGTTTAGTTCAATGTCAGACCTTTCGCATTGACCACGGTAAATACCATATTGATTTGAGCAAATGTAATCAAGTCAATCATTGCTATTTTTATTTATAAGGCGTGCTTTTAAATGGTAATTGTTTTAAGACTCGTAAAAATGTATACTTAAGTAAAAGTGAAGTGTTTGTTTAAAATGTCTAAATAACGGCTTTTTACTAAATTGATATAAAAATATATACGGTGCTTATAATAAAATAAAGTCGAGACAGTCATAAGGACTGTCGACAGAAGTGAAAACTCAAATATAGGAATAATTAGAGTAATCCAAAGTTTTCCCACATACAGTAAGTACTACAAAAATACTTTTCAGGTTCAGGTTTCCTCACAATGATTTCTTTCACGGTCAGCCGATAGTGTTACGAATTTAAATTCGTAAATATATGCGAATTTCGACATTTTTGTTGGTACATGCCAGGCTTTGAACCTGCAGACATTGGATTAATATTCTACCTATCAAAAAGCAACTCACGAGGACCATAGTTTCTTTTCTGTTTACAGGATACAGGTCATAATTATTTCTTAAGATTTTTCCGGCAGTGAGCACTAATGCTAACTGCAAAACAGTTGTTAACTACAGCGGTTACTAGTGTTCATATAATTGTCTAAATAAAGGAAATAAAATCCATCTTTTTTTGTATTCTATGAGAATATCTTTTGTAATTCACGATTCTTTAATCGACTTCAAAAAAAGGAGGAGGTTCTCAATTCCTCCGTTTTTTTTTTGTGTGTTACCTAATAACTTTGGACTGGGTGAATCGATTTTGATAATTCTTTTTATATTTGAAAGCTTTTGCTTCCCGTGTGGTCCCATTTCAGTTCATTTGGTCTAGTTCTGACAACGGCATCCAGTGCAAAATCGTATAAGTGTTAAATTTGCATTAGCATTTGCATTTACATTATGTACACGACAAATAGACGAATAACTCAATATCACGCCAACCGATTTCGATGATTCATTTTTTATTGGAAAGGATATACTTCAAGGGTAGTTTGAGAGTTTGGTTAGGTTCTGATTATGGGATCCGTGACAAAGTAACACAACTTTCAAGAAACAAGCCTACTCCTTTCTTAAGGGCCGGTAACGCATCTGCGATTCCTCTCGTGTCGCATCATCAGGTGACCCGCATGTTTTAGTAAAATATATTTATATACACTAAAAATGGAATAATTAAAGTATAATTAAGTAATAAATAAAGTAATGAAACAGCGATTAATTATAATATTTATACAATAATTCTCATGAAGAATATGCCTGACCATGCCATTTATTATAATGTTTATTTAGATACTAGAATTTGTATTTATAACGTTATAACATCACTACATATTATAGCACAAAGTACTCTGCTACATCTGTCTCAACTCGACAATTAACTCAAAAGCTACTGAACGGATTATCCTGCGGTTTTCATTGTATTTTAAAGAGACTCATGAGGAAGGTTTGGGTATAAAATTTGTCGAGGTTTTTTATTATCAGGGCGGGATACCGTCTCTATCGTGCCAGCTAGTAAATATGTAATATGAGCAGGATACTGATGGAGCGTAAATGTATTTTATAATGCCATCTTATGTACTAACTTCCCAATCTGCGTTGTCTTTAATCCTTACTAGCTTCTTGGATTCTTTCCACAACCTTCTCCTCAGTTGAACGTCATTCACAAGCCAGTGGTTCAAAAATTCCTTACAAAACAGATAATGTTTTCCACTAACTCCATGTAATTCATGAGCAGATGCCAAGAATGCTATCTGCTTCCCGACTTCTTGTTTAGTCTGTCCAATCAAGTTTATGAAAAATCTTGATATATCTTTTAAGAATCCCGGTGTGTTTCCTAATATCTCTGTGTCTCGAACAACGAATGGATCAAAACTATATACGTTGACTCCGGTATTTTTTAATCTCACAGACAATTCGGCAGTAAAAAGGGTGATTGCTAATTTGGAATTAGCAAGCGATGTAATTATGGAATATCTTCCGATGTCATTCCAATGGTCAAAATCTATTTCTCCGATATACATTGACGAGGCTGATCCGTTTATTATTCGACTCGGAGCGGACGCTTTCAACTTAGGCAGCAATAGATATGTAAGTAGAAACGCTCCGAAAAAATTCACTTGCATAGTTAGGTTGAGATCATCAGGTGTTAATTTATCAGGTAATCCTACAGATCCGGCGTTATTGATCAAAACATCTAATCTATTTTCTGTTTTAACTTCATAAGCGAAATTCCTTACTGATTCCAAAGAAGCGAGATCAAGAACTTTATAGGCAACATCACTATTACCACTGTTATTTATGATTTCTTCTCTAGCGTTCTTAAGTTTAGTTTCATTTCTACTGGCTATAATTATTCTGGCACCTCTTTTAGCTAATTGTTTAGCCGTTTCAAGTCCAATACCTGAACTACCACCAGTAATAACCACAACTTTTCCATCCATTTTAACGTTTCCATCACACATTATCAGACAACACGTTTAAATCGACTCGAATACACAACTGATACAATAAGAGGAAAAAACGAATTCTTTTGACGTCGCTCTCATTACTATGCCACGTTGTAAAACAGGAATATCAAAGTAACAGACTGTTTTTGTGACGTTTCCGTGTGGCTTTGTTTATTTTGTGTCCTCATTTATTCGAGATCTTCAGATTATTTACATCAAAAATTATTATTTCTTGATATAAATATAGATTATTGTGTTACTTATTATATACGTTAATTCTTCTTCTATATCTACAAAATGGAGTCCGGTGAAGCTGTTAAGACCTTGCTAGGTCAATAGCGTAGTTAGTTCGAAAAAGAACATAGTAGAATGTGTAATTGCCGATAGCAGTAGTGAGCAAATTCTAAAGATGATGATTGAAATCTGGTTTACATTTGAATAATTTAGATAGAATACTTCAGAATTTAAACATTAGAAATTAAGTCATTGGAGTGAATATCTTTATTGTAATATTTTGTTTAATTCGAATTGTAGATTATGAAGTTTTAACAAATATCTTTATAATTCAGAATGATGTAGTTGAGATATATTAAGCTATATTTGTAAAATGTGCCATAACGTACGTGTTTTTAGCACCATTCATTATTACATAAAACTCGGTAGAATTTTGGTTTTAAGTTAGAATTTGTTGAAACAATTTTACTTGCGCAGACGAACTTTACACGCCACGTGTTTTTAATATTTTGAACAATTATTAATTTATAAGTAATCTATCACCTTAAAATCTTATTGTCTATAGCTAATGCCCGCGACTTCGTCCGCGTGGAATAGTTACGTTGGGTTAACACTAACACGCAGCGGAAGCTCTCAAAAGAAAAAGAAAAACGATTTTAAAACATTCTTCATTGATGCTTGGCTCCTATTGGTTTTAGCCTGATGATATATAACCTTCCTCGATAAATTAGTTATCTATTGTTATACCGGACCTGTAGTTCCTGAAATTAGCTCGTTCAACCAAACAAAACCTCCAGTTTTATGATATTAGTGTAGCTTATTTTTCTCTTTTACGTGACTTCAGTCGTGATTCAAATTACAATAATTGTTCATTGAGTGAACCGATTTGTCGTGTCCATACGAACAGATAAACAGAATGAAAATGAATGAAATGTATTTTAATTCATTATTCCTACAACAATTTTTTTCTCGAAAATCGACAAAGTACGAAATGTTAGATTTACATTTTTATTATATGTATAGATAAGTAGATGAATAGATGATGAGTGTTATAATTATGATGATAATACAAAAAGATGTAGGGGAGAGTGGGGTAACTGAGAACGGCGGGTAATTCGGAATAGTTAGATAATTAGTACATCTCCCCGTACTACACTATCGCGAACCTATTCTACGGCCGAATGCAGAGCCATTCATTCATTGCGTATGCGAAAGTAGGATTGAAAGGACGCACTAGTTTTGTCACGGTAAGTAGAACAATTATTTTTGTATTTTTGATATAATTTCTGTCATCAGTTACAAAACATGTAAGTATCATATCTTTGAGTTCAAAGGTATTGTGTTTTTGCTCATATCATACACACAGTATCTGTTTTCAAATGCAACATAGATTGAAGGTAATAAAAATGCTTTTGAGAGTGGCGGCAATTTTTATGTATATTAACTGATTCGGATAATTGGGAACGGCATTAGGTGAGTAATTTGGAACGTTCCCAATTACCCCTTACCCTCCTAATTACCCATAGTACTGCTGGTTGATTGTGTAAAAATATTTAAACTTTACAAATTATTTCAGATGCCTCGTAATTACGTAAGAAAGATCGATCAAAGGTATTTCTTAATTACCTCATACAATTCCCATTTCCCCCACGGGATGATCTCAATTACCCCATAGGGTATCGGGTAAACAGGAACGGCAATGTTTTTTGTTTTAGTTTATATCTTTATTAAAACGTAAATTTAAAATAACGTTTTATGACCACTAAGTACATAGATAACTAAAGTTCATGTAGCAATAAAATTTGATTTAGTTTACAACTTTTTTCTATTATGTTTTAGGGTTTGAAGTTAAGTGTTCCCAATTCCCCCACTCTCCTCTATATATTTATAATACAATCTTAAAACATGACAAAGCACGTAATCAACATTAATTCAATAAGGAAGCGATGATCAAGATTTAAATGCACTCTTGTGGTTTGTAAAAAGCCTTCATAAATTCCGCTCGTATTGTTCCGTGATAAATAACCATATTATGATAAATAACCGTAAACCATTAAACCAAAAATAATAGACCGTAAGAAGATACACCGTAAATAATTAGAAAGCAATCTATAATTTGGGGCCTCGCGAATCATTAAAGACTAAGTTTCAGGAATTCGGTATTTTAACTCTGCCCTCCCAATATATTCTTGAGAATTTGATATATGTCCGCAAAAACTTAGATAATCTGGATTTAGTAAAAGACCGACATAATGTAAATACTAGAAATAATAACAAACTGGTCACTCCATGTTTTAAGCTGACTAAGACCAGTAATAGTTTTTTAGGTAATGGTGTTAGATTTTATAACAAAGTCCTAAAACACATTATCGACTTGCCAGGTAATAAGTTCAAGTGTTATGTCAAGCGAATCTTAATTCATAAAGGCTATGACATGGTGGACCATTATGTGAACGATGGCGATATCTGGAAGTGAGGCCTCTCTCTGTGCATCCACCAAAAACGAATATAACCTTATATGTTTACTATATTGTAATTATATTTTAAAAAATGTATTAAGAAAAGATAAACCAGATCGAGTTTCTTGCAGGTTCTTCTCGAGGACTGAATTATTTTGACGTTCATAACTGTCTTTTAAGGGCCTAAGTTGAACAAAGAGTGTTTTTATTTTGATTTTAAATCTAACATGTATTTTCCAGAATCAAAATCAATATTACTTTGTTTAATTTAGACCATGACAACGCGCTCATTAACGTCAAAGCTACCAACGGTTCGAAAGACAAGCAAGTCATCGAGAAGTACCGGCAAGAAACTCGATATGGTTTTTCTTTTCTTGATAGTTATTATTACAACCATAGATTTTAATTTTAATGCACAGAGAGGGGCGTCATTTTGAGACGTCATAGTCGTTCACATATTGATCCAACCCTATAGCTTTTAGAGATTAAAACCCGCTTGACATGGTGTTTGGACTCACTATCCGGCAAATTGGTGATGTGCTTTGGGACTTTACACAACTTTATAAAACCTAACACTATTGTCTAAAAAACTGGTCTTAATGAACATGGGGTGTAAGAGGTGTCGTATAACATCTTAGGACTTGAGATACACAAGCCAACTAGATCTGTACAATATAATTTCGATATCCGCAGGGTCGAACCCTGGTGTGTAGTTACGAATCTTTGGGAAATCGGGTAAAACCAAATTATAATATAATAATAGCGTAGGTGGTAGAGCCCCGCTGAAGCTATTTTTGGTTTCAGCATGAATGGGTCGGCTCCTCCGGGGTAGTACCACCCCTCTCACAGATAACCGACGTGAAATAACAGTGATTGCATTGTTGTGTTTCGTTCGGTCAGTGAGAGAGCCGGAGGCCCACGTCCCTTCCTCTTTCCTTCTTTCACTTTCCTTCCCCTCCCCCTTCTCCCATATACAGGCTGGCAACGCACTTGCGACGTCCCTGATGTCGCTAGAGTCTATGGACGGTGGTGATCACTTAACATCACGTGACCCACCAGTTCGTTTGCCTCCTTTGATATAAAAATAAAAAAAAATAAAAAATAAAAAAATTAAAATTCGTAACATTATCGGCCGACGGTGAAGGAAAACATCGTAAGGAAAGACATATTGTTGTAGAAGCACTGTATGTGGGAAAACATAAAACTGTGGATTTCTCAGAGTTTGGAATCATCAATATGTTGTGGTACGGCGTGGTGATTGTGTCTACAACTTCTTTCGGGAAGGCACCTATGGTCCTTTTTTTCGAACTGACTACGTTATTGGCCTTGTAAGGCCTTTACAGCTTCATGGGACTACGCACCTATGATCCTGCAATAGTATTTTATTGGCTAATGATGATGATTATCAACAACATCCTTAATATAGTCATTTTAAATCTCAAAGATTCAAATTAAAATTAACCAATAAAAAATTAAAAAGGATGCCCCATTCATTGCCTGTAGTTTAGAAGCTTTAATGATTTTGGTATTTACGGTAATAGCCTGTTTTTTTAACAATATATGTAACTTTTCTGTTATCGTAGCCGGTTTGAGGTAAGCTTCTAAAGAAGCATACAGCACTATTTCGTATATGATAGCTTTCGGTCTTTGCACTCTATCAAGTCAGATTTTGATCATCTTCATTTTTAATCAATTTTAATTTCCTTGGGGCCTGAAATAGCAATTATTTTACAAAAATAATTGCTCATAGGCCTTATTATTAATGTAGGTACAGTAATAATATTTTATGATATTAAAATAATTGTGGAAAATCACAATTATCCCAATTTATTCTAGGGTGCAAATATTAATGATTTGTTATAGATTTTAAAGATGCTTGCGTGAGTGTTTTAATATTTGCAGCAATAATTATAAGTTGCTGAAGTGCGCTGATTTCTCTGCAAGGAACTTAACTGAACATACACTTTTATCAATATGAGCATATAGTCCGGTGAAGCTTTAAAGGCCTTGCAAAGCCAACAGCGTATTCAGTTTGAAAAAAAATGAGCATATTTATCTAGTTACTGAAAGGAATTATAACATTGGTGAGTAATTACCCACATTCTTGTTTATGTGTCTGTAAACTATTGATTGTTTGTGTACATTTTGTTTATTTTAATTATTTTTTCGTTAATCACTGGTGTGTCATGGTCAATTTGTAACCAAACCCAATTATAAATAGAGATTAAAAAAAAAAATATCAAAAATATTCTTATATCCAGGACAATCAGAGTATACCAATGTATTGATTTCGTTATCTACATCGTCAAATGTTTCGATAAAGTAGGCACTTGTAAGCATTTTTACTCTATGAAAACTGTTTTATGCATTGTTTATTAATCTATGCAGTAATTTTTGTATAATAACACGGTGTCGGCCGTAAGACATGAGACGAGTGTGTATAGCTATTTCCTCTTTAATATAATTTATGAATAACTGAATCTTTCACACTGAAACTAAATATTTTCGCATTTTATATTGATTTTTTTTGTAATAATACAATTATATTACCTTGAATACCTTGCATTAGCTGGATTCGCTCATTGGCAGTATTCAAATATTGATCTGTACTAAATTAATTGTTGTTGCAATATTTATATATTATTTAAATTAACAAAAGGAAACATTAGTATTAAGGTCATGGATGTTTAATGAGTCAATAATTTGCCTGATTGCGGTTAAAGCATAGAACTAAATCACGCCGAGAAGAAAAAAAAGGATATTTGTCAGATTATTGTTAAATGAATATAACTTGAGAGCTTAAGTATACTTATCCTATTGTTAATAAGTTGTGAAATGTATTGTTTATCTTAAAGATAAATAACATAAATAGCTGTCATCTATATCAATATAATTGAAAATTGTTGCCGGGATATTGCAATGTCCAGGACATTATGGTTGATTTTATATTTTATTCATAATCTTGGGTTACTTTGCTCTATATTTTGTAATATTGATGGTGTTTTACGTATTATAGTATTGTTATTATGCTCAAGTGAAGTGGGTAAGAAATAATACCATGGAGCATGGATTTTGACTTGCCACAAAAATTCTCTGGAAAATACTTACTAGACCGCCACCATCTTCTTCGTTTATTGAGATGATGGCAAGAAACTTGTGATGTGACCTATTCGAAAGTAGTCCGGTGAAGCTGTTAAGACCTTGCTAGGTCAATAGCGTAGTCAGTTCGAGAAAAAATCCCATTCGACAGTTACAGTAATAATATACTAGAAGATTAGTTGCCAACAATAAAATAAAGAACCATATATTATATAAGGAATGCGTGTCTATAGAGACAAAGGGCTATTGAGTGAAAAATAAAAATATTAAAACTAGGTTAATAAGAATAACTTTTATTATAACATACATAAGAGTAATACAATGAAATTTACTACCATATTTATGCATTAGTATTTGAATTACAATATTATATTACTTATTTACTAACTCCCAATCTTCTTCTTTTGTAATTCCTACTAGCTTTTTTGCTTCTTTCCATAACTTTCTCCTCAGTTTAACGTCACTCACAAGCCAGTGGTTCAAAAATTCATTACAAAACAAATAATGCTTCCCACTAATTAACTGTGACTCAGGAGCAGCTGCAACGAATGCTATTTGCTTTCCAGCTTGCTGTTTGGATTGTCCTATAGTGTTTATGAACATTCCAGCTTGTGGACTTACTAACCCAGCTGTATTCTCTAATATACCTGTATTTCGAATTATGAACGGGTCGTAAGTATAAACGTTAACTCCTGTATTTTTTAATTTTGCATTTAATTCTGCAGTAAACAAGTTCGTTGCTAATCTCGAATTAGCAAGTGATCTAACTACGGGATATCTTCCGATGTCATTCCAATGGTTAAAATCTAATTCTCCTATGAACATTAACGAGGATGATCCAGTAACTACTCGACTTGGAGCAGACGCCTTCAACTTAGGGATCAATAGATACGTAAGTAGGAATGCTCCGAAAAAATTCACTTGCATAAAAAGATTGAGATGATCAGCTGTTAATTTATCAGGTAGGCCAACAGATCCAGCGTTATTTATCAGAACATCTAATCTGTCTTCTGTTCTCACTTCATTAGCAAAATTCCTTATTGAGTCAAAAGAAGCGAGATCAAGAACTTTATAGGCAATATCACTATTACCACTTTTATTTATGATTTCTTCTCTAGCGTTCTTCAGTTTAGTCTCGTTTCTACTAGCTATAATAATTCTGGCACCTTTTCTGGCCAGTTCTTTAGCTGTTTCAAGTCCAATACCTGAACTACCACCAGTAACGACTACAGTTTTTCCATCCATTTTAACGTTTACATCGCACATTATGAAACGATTCGCTTAGTTCAAGTCAAAGTCACAACTGCTACAATAAGGAGACCCTTTGTTGTTTTGACACTATATTTAAATTACCTTGCCTCTAAATGAAAAAAATATCACTGAGTAACTGAATAATTTTGTATGATTTCCGCGTGGCCTTGTCTATTGTATATAACTTTTTATTCGAGACTTTTCTCATAATTGCTCACGCCAATTAATGTGGTTTCTTTAAATCATAGATTCCTATGTTACCTAATAAATTTGTGAATTCTTCTCTCATTTTTGGATAATTTGATTCTACTTTACAATGGCGAATGGAACACTGAATAGAGCCCTAAGGAGATGGTTCACTTCAAGCATACCTTTAAATAAATCTATAGAAGACATCAGAGTTCTTTTAACGCTTTGACTGTCATGTTGATCATATATGTAATATTCTCTTATGACGTTACATCTTTTTAGAATTGTAATTCATGGCATTCTATAAAAACATGTGATTATGACGTGGCAGTTAAAGTGTTAAAGATCTTTATAGCTTTGCTTGAACTCTGTATTACTACGTCAACTTTCAATTCCAAAATTATAATTTCAAAGTTATGACATTCATTAAAATTGGTATATACTACATATTTACAATGTATATTTATTATTATATTTTCCTTATGAGAGACCTTTATACAAGCTGAAAGTTTATACAGTAGCAATATTTACGAAGCAGTGTCTAAGACCGTCGGGTGACAACACTTTCACTTGAAAGTGAACGTGGAAAAGGGATGAACAAAACAAAAGGGTATATAGTCCGTTTCATTATTGAAGTTATTAACTCCGAGGCGCCCCTTAAAGCTTTCGACACCGATCATTGCAGCTAGGTTTGTTACGTTTGTGATTATACATTTGAAAGTCTAGAAAAAACTTTAACTTAGATTTTATTAGTTGTTTGTTAGTATTTGTTTCAATATTATTATTTTATATGTTAAATGTGACCAAGAACTATCATTTCTTAGATTACTGTAAGCGACTAACCTAACACCTGGTATATATAAAAGCGATCAGTTAGTAATCATTCACGATTGATAGACAATCTATATTGCAAAGTTGACAATGAGTACAATTTGGTGGGGCTCTAATTATACATAATATTTGTTGATCACGTTAAATAAAGCGACTCCAAGTACGTTGACTTAGTATAGATGTTTTAGCGATATCTTGAATTATACTGAACGATGCATAAAGGTAACCTTTATTGTTTGGTATAATAATAATAAGGTTAAGGTGCGTTACTTCCGTACTTGAGCTGTTATTTTTCAAAGTGGTATAAGTCCATTCCTAATAATTACGAATAAAGCTTGTTACTTTTTTGTCACAATTATTATAACTTATTATGATTTCAGTGTACACTGCACCTTCGCAGATATTAATTTGCTAGTGCTGGTGTATGAAGACATCAGGCTGATATTAAACAACGATACTGATTCCTATCGAAGGATACTTAAATCTATGAATAAAAAATATTAAAAGAGTATGTTTTTAATTGAATAAAACTATTACGTATATAAAACAGTAATCATTCATCTCATGCCTAGAAATCTAGTAATTGAGATACAACAATCATAAGGCCAAATCCTCTTAATAATCTTAACAATAAAACCAAATCAAAAAAATTATAAAGCCATATCTTCAAATAACATGTAGTCTTTGTTTTATAAATAAAATTAACTAAGTAACTCTATCAAAAGTTATTGTAATTTGAATGACGCCGCGCCTTAAGTGCGAGAGAAAAATAGATAACTAAATGGAGTAAATACATTCAGATGATTTTAGTAATCATTGTTTTTTACATAAGTTTTTACGCGGACGAAGTCGTGGGTACAGCTAGTTAAGAATAAAAATAATAAACATTTAAAATACATAAAGCTAACAATGTAAAACGAACAATGACGGGTAGATGGCGCTTAAAACAAATCTAACTAGTAATTTTCATAGTTAATACCCGTAACCGTGACGTTAGATGTTTCATAGAAAAATACTAGATTCCAGACTGTAAGTTCAGTATGATATCGGCAGCTTTCTCCGCCATTCCAATGAGAACGGAGTTTGGGAATAGTGACAATGGTGATGGGAGAATACTTGCATCCATAATTCGTAGCCCAGAAACGTCCTTGACTCTGAAATTAAGAAATTAATTAATTGATATTTTCCAAACTGATAGGTACTTGAGTGCTCTTGTTTTCAGAATCAATGTAACAAAACACATTGTATGGTTCTGTGAAATCATGATACAAGTGAAACTTTTTTTTGGTTCGTTGGTATTTGTCCGAAATTTTTCGGTAAATTATTTGATTTGATCAAAATCCAGTTTTTAATCTAAGTTTGATATTCAACTATCAATTTCAAGCTTAATCTGCATATTACAGTGCGGAATACATAGTAAATACTATCATTTAGATGATAGATATTTGTTAAAAAATAAGTACAATATTTTTTTTAATCATTTGGATTTGAGCAACGTGCGCCACCATATTGGTCTTGGCTGCTCTGCCGAGCGCCTTTAATTTTATCCCTACTCTGCGGCCGCGCGCCGGCTGTAATGGGACATGCGATAGATGGACGAAAAAATTTAAGCAATGAAAAAAAAAATGAGCGAATAAACTGAATTTGTTAAAAAGATCAAAACATTTCTTTCGTAATTCGCATACTCTTATTAATTTAAATCTATAAATTATCGGTTAAAGGTTAACAAAGCATTGTGAGGAAACTTGAACACGAGAAATCTGCTTATGGTACTATCGTATAGGGGTAATATAGAACTGTGAATATATTGGATGCAGGATATGACTAGCATGCTAGAATCATTATTATAACCCAATCCTTCCTCGTGAAGAAGTGATTGTCTAGTGGTATTCTAATACATTGGGATTATTATATTTATAAATGTACATGTATTAAATCTGTAGGTTACATTAGTGACAGATTTATATAATTTACTTGTGTAGCTTACTCAGAAGTTTTTTTTTACTTTATAATTTTTAGCGTTTGTGGTCGACGACGATATGGTCTAAGGTGGTAAACACTTTAAGCCTAAAGCGAGACTAGCTCTCAAGTGCAGAATCCGAAACACACTAACAGCTACTCGGCGATAGACTTTCAACTTAAGGGTGGTAACTACCAAGGGGGTTTTAGAAAGAACCCTACCACGATGCTATGGATTTATCACAATGTTTTCTTTCACCAGAAGCCCGACTCGGTTACTAGCATTTACGTTCATCGACGTGCTGTCCAAACACGCTATCAACTAAGCCATCAGTGCTTCAAAAAGTAGTGAACGACTAATTTCAAATTATATGTAGCAATAAAAATAACTCGTTTGCATACATTTGTTTAATGCCGCAGCAGATTTAACTATATTCATAGTACAAAATTCGTCATGTGCATGAACCGTGACAACAATACTAAAACTCAGAGATAATTTAGAAGGCAATTAATAAATATTTAAATTTCTAGAAATAGTCAACAGTAGCGTTACTGCCTTGTATTTAAGGGAATAATGTGTATCGTAGCATACCACAACGGGTTTCGTTTTTGTTGAATCTTCATTTATTATGTATATGAATGAATATTAAATTAGATTTTATTATACAATTTAATTTGTTTTGAAACATTTATTTAGATGGTTTTTATTGTTCGACCTCGTGCTAAGTGACTATAGTGGCATAACTGTAGGAGGGCAGAGGTGGTAAAAAGATACCAGCTGCCGGCTAGATTGGGTCCCGACCCGAGAGGCCACAAGTTCAGAAAGAAAACCCCAGTAGTTTTTTTATACCATTGGTAGCAAACTAACATGCGGGTCACCTCATGGTAAGTGATCACTGCCGCACATAGACAGTAGGCTGGTTTGTTTTATTAAAAATAAATTGCAAAGCGGCTGAAACATAATGCAGTAAATTTCTCACGGACCTCAAATGGTATAATTATCCTTTTTATGAACGTCAAAGATACAACCAGCTCGGAAACCAATCGATACATCGAAAAAAGCCAGCAAGAAACTGTATCTGATTTATCTTTTTATAATAAATATATTTACAAACACAGATAGTTAATTTACTTTCGGTGGACGCACAGAAGGGAGCTTCAGTTCCAGGCATCGTTTATATATTAATCCACCCTATACCCTGCTTTTAAGCTGAGAGAACTTGATCCTTAAATGTAGAGTATACTTAGAGATGCTCGACACCAGATTTAACGCTTGAGGAGATATTATAGCTAACCAGGCAGGATATTGGAAAAAGCCACATGTTTACGTCTTTTGAGGCTACATATGTACGTTAAAGAGAAATTAAGAACACGTTTGTTAATTTGCGATTAATTCTCTATTAAAGATGGAAATTGGATTTTCTAGCGGGATCTTGGATTGTCACGTAGTGGATTCTATATTTTATTTATATTGTTGTGTAATTTCTCTCTACATTTTGTAATATTGCTGGTGTTCTACGTAATATAGTTTAGTTATCGTACACAAATGAAGTGGAAAGGGAAAGAATACCTCGAATAGAATACTGACTTGCCACAAAAACTGTTAAGTTTTAACAAGAGGGCTACCAGTTACCACCTTGTTAGAATAAAGTAATAATCGCAAAAAACTTGCAATTACTTAATTAGGACCGGTTTACTTATTTAATCGTAGGGCTAAAAAGAGTGTAAATTTTTTTATCTATCTCGCCTGTATTGGCCGCTGCGATATTTAGTTTACATGGAACAGTGTAACGGCTAAAAATTTGGTACTCTTTAGCACCACCAAGGAAGCAAATGCAGAGAACTGAGATGTAGATTTCTTGCGGGTGCGAATAACACCAGACCCACAAGGAGGTTGTAAGAACAGGCTTACGATGCGTCACGAAATTACTGCTTAGTAGTCAGCGTTTTTAGGCACAGCATCAAGTGACTTTGGTTCGAATCCTTCCGATTAGGCCTTAGCTTTCAGTGATGAAAATCATTGGAATTAAATCTTAGCTAGATCGTAAAACCTTTAAAGCCTGTCCGATTAACTATCGTCTTCAAGTTGATGATTTATATTCATGCACCTACAGATATGTTCCAGCAGTTACACATGAGAACCAGTCCTTATTTAAGTTTAATATTATTTCAGACCACAACGTCAATTAACATCAGGTGATATTATCGTCAAATGCTAAAATCTATAAACTAGTACTTGTACATACAACGTGAGTTAAATTATAAAAACTATAGGAATTTCAGATAAAAATCAGTAATAATGTACTAACCGAAGTTCATCATCAACCACTGTCCCACCAGAACAAGTACCTCCTATGTGATGACCAGTGACAGCTACTTCTCTAATAATACACTCTAGGTAAGCATCTGGAGGACTTCCGGCTCCATTGACTTTAGTCTTCTTAGAAGCCGATTTATCTTTGGATCTATATTGTAACAAAAGTTAATGAAAATTTGGTGAAGATCCATTACATTTTCTTACAGGTTTCGTTAAGTTAGACAACAAGAAGTAGCAATTATGTATGATTGGATCGAGATTATCATACACTAGATACAGCACTCGTTAAAACCCTGCTTAGGTGTCTTGTGTTTCGAGGTCAATTATATACTCAGTAACTAAGAGATAGGATCTGTATTTTACAGGATGGTGACTACATTACATACATTAATAAACCAATGATAGTGATATTAACTTGTCACACTTCAGAATCAGCTAAAGCACACTGAGCTGCTGAATTCTTGCTGGACGGTGTAACAGCCATGTATGTCATTTGATCATCCTTTATCGGTCGCTGTTGTTTTAGATTACAATGTCTTTAACATAAGTTACATAGCAGTAAATTTGCCGCGGTACAATAAAAAAGAATAGGATATAGAAATAAAGATTGTCGCTCGATCACTGTTAATTGATAAACAAAGTCGCAAATGTTATACCCTAGTTTACAAATTTTAGGACATTACTATAAGTTGGTCTATAGAACCACAGCATAATTAGGAATAGTGGAGCTAATAGGGATTAAAGTACCTATACTTCAGAAGAAAAGGATAAGTCAGAAGAAGTTAATAGAAGTCTCTTTTCATCCTCTGCTTAAGAAAGCTGAAGAGAAGAGAAAATAAATATAATACGAATGGAGATAAAGCAAATGGAAATATAAACTAACTTTGGTTTTGTAGTAAATATTCTATAGGAAAGAATAATAACTTATTTATTAGTAGTTCTAGTTTTTAGTAGGTGATAGAGCCATGCTGAAGCTATAACTGGTTTCAGCATAAAGGGTCGGCTCATCCGGGGTAGCACCATCCTTTCACAGAAAACCGACGTGAAGTAACAGTGTTTGCATTGTTGCGTTTCGTTCGGTCAGTGAGAGTGCCGGAGACCCACCTATCTCCATCTCCCTTCTCTCTCATCCCCTTCCCCTTCCCATCCCCATTCCCTTTTCCTCACCAACACAGGCTGGTAACGCACTTGCACGCACTTGCACTTGCACTTGCACTTGCACGTAGGTGTCTATGGATGGTGGTGATCACTTAACACCAGGTGACCCACTTGTTCGTTTGCCTCCTATGATATAAAAAAATACTAAGCGAATTAATGCAAGGTTACATAATCTATTAATGATAGGAAGTAAACAAAGGAATTTGTATGAAATTGATAAAATATAAGAAATCAGTGACATAAACTTTGAAATATTAGGTAAATTAACTGTAAAGTAAGTACCAAGAAAAATTAGCATATACAGTTTTATAAAGAGTTATTTTATGATAATCTGTTAAAATATATACCACACAATAATTTAAAAGTAAATGAGCGCGTCTCCGGCGTAACTTACATCCTTTTCCTCTTCGTCTTTATTCCTCGTTGATCTTCTAAGGAGTAGTTCCAAAATGATAGACATCTTTCAGGCCGTGGCCAGTGGATCTGCGCTCCTATATTTTGGAAAGCTCTTGTTGATATCAGCGTTTCGATTCTTCTTATTGCTACAAACGAAATATACTTATGCTGTTTACTAATTTAGCTTTTATATAAATTATTTATATCTTCATGTTATTTGGTAGTTAATCTGATCTGAAATGAGCCTTGTGTTCAATATTCAAGCGAGACTGTAGAGATTCATGACAAGACCGAATTGCTTCTAGTAGTGGTGACGTGATAATAGACTTATTATAATTACTTTCTTTTACTGGAATTTTAGGGTTAGTTAGTTTATATCTAGGTATTGAAAAACTTGCAGACTAGCAATGCAGCCACAGCTGGAGATTGTAATCTATTTGGGTTTACCGTCTTGATTCGATTGCAATGTGCTTTCTATATGATCATATACAACCAACATTTTTTCAGGATACAATAAAGAAAAGAAGAGTTGTCTTTTGCAACAAAATTGTTGCCGGCGGAGATTATAATTTATTATAGAAAGAGTTCGATGAAGAAAGTTTATATCTTTAAGGGTTTATTGAGTCGGAAAAATTTTCAAGTGACATGATGGTATGAAGACAGAAGTAAATAGGTTACAATAAAAAAGATTGGAGGTACTTGCTAAAGGCACGAGTCTATTAATATTCCGTCTTACGGACCTTTACATATTATAAATTTCTACATAGCTAGATATCTGTTTGTCGGTCCATTGTCCGACATAAATTCCTAAAGGCTTAGTTGTATATCGTGTGTAATTTTGCAAGTTGTTGTATAACTTAATTGACACTTATTTTACTTCTAACATCTCATCAAAATTAGAAGTGCTATGACAGCGTATTGTTAGTTTACCTTGCACCATACATTTTACGTCGTCATACAACTCCAAGTATCTCGGATCAACAACAGCCGGTACAGTAGTGCTTGTATCCGCTATTGAAACAAAACCTCTACTCTGAGGTTGGGTGCAAGCAGCTAAAAACATGAACCCCTCTTTGTGTGAAGAACTATGAAATGGAAACGTATCACGGTATACCTAGAAACAAGAATTATTGAAGTCAAATATCGCATGTGAAATCATCGAGGTATCAAAAAAAAACTGTGAAGTTAGACAGATTTGTTATATCATATTGATCTAAGTGGAATTGTTCAAAAAGCTGCATATTCTTTTTGAAAATTAGGTGTTTTATAACGACAAATATTCTAGTTAACAAAGGCAATTATTTGGACGAGCATAATAAACACCAAACCACAATCAAATGGTTTCATTATGTGGGTTTCCTACACCTAAAGCCCAAACTCATTATACGATTACAATCAAATGTGTCCAATACATTGCTTACATTGCACGCTGTTTTACCACAATAATAATAAAGGTGGCTGACTCTATTATTAATCAAGATCAAAATGCCTGTTCTCAAAAAGATTCTAATTTGAACTGTGTTAATGTTTGCAGTATTCCATAATCCTTATGATCTCCCAAATACCTACTACCTCGTTAGTACTACAAGAGAGAGATAATACTGTAAAGTTTGCTTAAATGTTAGAAATCTTATTCGAAATCGCTTCATAGGCAACAAGAAATCTCTAACTATAGGTACAGAGCTACTATTTCTTCTCGTGTCTTTGTAATCGTTATAATCTATGCTGATATAATTAAGTTGACAATTTTGTTTGCTTGAACGTGCTAATCTTAGGAATTACTGGTCCGACTTGAAAATTGTATCGAGGAAGGCTATATATCGTCACGCTAAGAGCAATAAAATCGGAGCACCAATGAAAAGTGCTTCAAAATCGTTTTTTTGCGTTAGCCCAAAATAACTATACCACACAGATGAAGCCTCGAGCAGAAGTTAGTAGAGTATACACGGGAAGGTGCGTTACTATAAATACCTACCTGAGGTTTATAATTGGATAAGTCGCGTAGCAGCCTCTCGCTGGAAGATCCCATAGAAAATAGTAATACTGCTGATTTATTCTGGTATTCCACACCAGCTACAGGTGGGAATGACAGTAAACCTGTAAACAACAGCTTTAAAGACTTATTCGTTTTTTCGTCTTCCTAAGTATCTATATGCAAATTCACATCACATTAATGATATTTTAAAATTAAATTTTACTTAATTTAAATAAATATGCATATTAGAAGTCGTCTAGGTGTTAAAATTCGAGCATTCTCTTGCCACACTGAGCTCGCATAAAGTATTGCTTACTACGTTACACATATGTTTTACATTTGCCAGACATCCTGTGATAGCTTAATTTTTTTTTTTATTGTAGCACAGCAAAGTGACTGCACTATGCCTGATGGTAAGCACAGTACAATCCAAAAATAATAGCGACCACCGATTGACACACTGTCCATCGCCGGTCGCCACTATCATGCCGGCCTGTAATAAGCTGGATATGCACAGGCTGATCCCGAAACGCGACCCGTAGAAGCGAATCACTATTACGGGCTTTTTCGCCATATGAATGGTGGTTGCGACCCAGTCGGGCTGTAAAACCCTACGACCTCGCTATCGCCATTGCCTCGTTCGTTATTCAGCGGGGTGCACCACGTGCAGGTGAGGTTGGCTTGGGTGTCTCAAGTCTTATGATGTTATTCGACACCCCGTACACCCCAAATTTTACAATTTTTTATGGCAATGGGATGGTAAAATGCGGTATGGGAAAAATTTGGTTACGTTTTACGTTTTTAACGTAAGGTAATGTATGTATTTGTGAGTGTGTACATACGTATATATAAGTGTTTGGGTCTAGTAGTCTATAGTTAACTATTTATACTACGGGACTTCGTATAGTATTTAGTATATGAGCATTCTCATATAAATACCTAATTTAATACATATAGGCTAAAGAACTTTTACCACCCAGTATAGATACTAATACATTTTTTTATAAAAGCTTACCCCTGTTACTCCAAAAGTAATCCCATACTGTTTTAACAGTGAAAACTTTGGACAAAGTGACGCTTACTGGTTTCTTGATGCTGATATATATTGGCATATTCATATGATCGTGCAGATTCTTTCCGATAAATTCATTTTCCGTTATAGACGATATACGCAACCTGATAAATGAAGATATTATCATAAATACTTGCTTGAAGGCTTATCTAATATGATCTTGAAAAGCGATGGCCAATGAAGATGTAAAGCAATTTTGAATTTGTAAATGGTTATTTACAATAATGGTTATTCACCATACTAGACAATTTAGTTCGATCTAAATCAGCCCACTATTTAACTGTAACTATTTTCTATACAATATGGCCAGACGTCGCGGGAGGTACATAAGATTACATTTTTCCAGAGAAAACCAAAACATTCGTCATATCGCTGGGTAGAATTTTTGTAACTTTTGGCAAATTTATGAAAAGACACCTATCAATCACTAATCAATTTTTCTATGCTGATATTCATTTAAAGCTAGATAAATATTATAAAAGTACACTTTACATTCCTCTTGTTGATATGTAAGAAAAATCTTACAAGTCCCTTTTAATACCATGGAATAAAAATACGAAATACTAACGTGCAAATATTAATTCGTCGTTAGCTTATACTAATGGCATCAACGTCATTTTCACACTATACATGACCGAAACATACGTAAGATGCTTAGTAATAATATTAAAAACAACTGTTCTAATACAAAAAAGACAGAGCATCAAAAATTTCAGAGTTGTCGTATACAGTAACTGCGTTTCGTTTGCAAAATATTGGTGCCAAAGTAATGTGCCATTAATAGAGATTGTTATACAAGCACAAGTAGTTAAACGAAGGGCAAATGGTTTCTGACTCGATTGCGTCCATCACATATGAGACATAATAACTACTTATACTAACACCACTCTTAGTATTGTTGAATGCCGTGATATCCGATTATCTAGCATAAGCAATCTAAGTTCTAGGATATGTACTGGACTGAGTCCCTATTTTTTATTATCGTGAGGTAACCCTTTATGGATACGCCACCCTCCCGGGGAGAGAGTGGGTAATATCCGACTCCCACGGACTAAAACCCCACGGTGTACCGTCCGCCGCATTGGCAATACGTACGTGATAAACGCGTCACAATAGCTTTTTTATGTTTTATCACGGTAGTGAATCAGTCAGTATACTTTCATCTACAGAAAGGATTGTATGCTATAATTACAGCGACGACTATCAATAGGCTTCAGATTTTTAAGTGGTCGCCAATCTAATGGCACTCTATGTAAACACACGTGCAGTAACTTTTCGAGTTCAGATAGATAATTTACACATAAATGCTTGTGGTTCACATAAAGTTATATCAACGAAAAATTCATACTTTTTCAATACATTTGCAGGTCCAATACCAGAAAATAGTAGTAGTTGTGGAGTTTTTATAGCACCAGTGCATAGAATTATCTCCTTATTCACAAAGACATTGTTAAGCTCACGATGATTCTTAAGTATGAAAAGCGATGATGCAGTTTTGTTTTCAAATCGAATCTGAAAAAAATCTTTTACATTAGTCTGGTTTTGACATCTATTGGCACTCCGAACAATAATTACGTTACGTTTTATATAGTTTATCAATTAATCAAGAGCTGCACAATCTCAAATCAAAATATGAATGTTAAATGTACACATATATACTCCGCGTTGCTAGTCTGACCCAAGAGTAATACGGTCGGTCACGATTTACTAGCATGTCGCTGACTCGAAATCAAAAGTTTTTTCCTTTCAAATACCGCACAACACACACTTTTCAAGAACAAGAATTACTGCAAATTATACGCACAGAGATAGCCTGTGTTTTCAGTAATATGTGTAAGTTCTTCCTCATCATAGCCGGTTTGAGGTAGGCTTCTAAAGAAACATGCCTCACTCCCTCTCTTACCGTGGCAGTCGCTCTTCTGAACACTGTCGAGTCAGTTTTCGACTCTTGAGATGCTTTTCGAAAAGTATTCATAAGGATATCTTCATCATCGATCAATTTTAATGTCATTGGCGCCTGAAATAGCATTTTTTTTAATAAACACAATTGCTCTTTGAACTTGTTATTTACGTGAGTATAGTGATTGTATGTAATAATGTATAATATTAAAACAAATAAACAAAATTATGATAAACTTTGATTGAATAATTTTAAGGTGCAAATTTGAATAATTTGTCGGTGAGCATATTTAAAATTTGAAGCAATTATTGAGATATTGATTTCTTTACAAGGACCTTCATTGAACATTCGTTCTTCTTAATAAGAGGCAAATCAAGTATCATGAAAGCACTAAAGAGGGACTTTGATATGCTTATTTTTGATGACATGGGTTTGGGGGATTAGGTTGGTAGGAAATTGATAGGTCTAACATGTGAGGCGCGCGGTCTTACTCATTGAGCTACCATTGCCGAACTAGTACCGCCTAGTACCGAACCACTATAAGTTAATTCCTCTATACACTAAAAACTCCTTATTTTTATACTTGTTAGCTGCCGACCATATATCAATGGGGAAACCAGAACAGACTAAAAGATTCTTGTATAAATATGTAGATGGGAGGCGGGTAAAACCATCGCTAATTATTACTAAGCAGAAGTGGGCGGTCAGAAATTACAAAAATTTTGCTAACTTGATCGGAACGGAATGCTAATTAATAAATGTTGAAGTGTTAATCATTAAAACTAACCTTAGATCCAGGACAATTAGAGCATTCCCACGAATCAAATTCACTGTCTGTAGTACCAAACGCTTTGATGAAGTAAGGTTTCAGGTCCTTATGAGACCAGCCATTAAATCCGAGCGTTTTCCATCTTTCGTAATCTTGCGGTAGACCGAAACCATGTAAGAGGAAGTTTATCTGTCCAGAGCCACCAAGACCTTTCCCTCTAGGTAATATTTGGGACTAAAATAAATATTTTAATATATAACTCTTTTATTGTATGGTATTAACTTAAATGAATATATTGTGGCAATTGGTTTTTAGATAAGGGCCAGTTAATTGAAAAGTGATACTAAAAAAAAACACGATGCAAGTGATATTTTTTTTCTTATCGTAGGCATTTAACTGAAATCTTCGCAAAATTATTCGATTTAGGGTATTAAAATCGCGTCTTAATTTTAACTTGATAATTGGAAAATGGGAATGATAATGGCAATTCAATAATAGACAACATATCAAAGTATAAATTTTAATTACAATCTGGTATAGAGCACGAAATACTAAATAATAAAAACTACCAGATGATACCAAAAGTCGCATGTTAAAAACTGAGCACAATATTTATCTAAATCATTTTGAATTGAGCCATGGCGCCGCCGTATTTATTGGCTTTGAATATTCTGCCGAGCTCCTTTCACTTTACCGCTAATCCGTGGCTCTCAGTATATAGTGTCTTATCTATGTCCGTGGCCCACTGTAATGCGACATGGGATAGATAGACGAAAAACTTTAAGACGATGGAAAAAAGTTTTACTTAAATAATGGAAATCTATCGAGTATTTTGTGTGAGATGCACGAATAATGACAGATCTCTATCATACTATTTATATACTATAAAATTTATAATCTACCAGAAAGTTAGCAAAATTTTTTTAATGGTAACTATATATCTAATAAGTATAATTTAGTTAAAAATAAACTTTTTGAGGCTTTGACACAAAAACAATTTAACGATAATTGCTTAAAATTATAAACATATATTCCAATATATAGCAATAATTTTTAAGTATATCTATAAATTAATAATAAGTGAAGCAAAATTTTTGTACCCCTTTTTAAATTTGAGCTTTACCACGTGGTTTTTGTTTCCAATTTATAATTAATTTTCTTTTTATTTACACATAGATTTTTTTTAGTGTGTATGTGTGTGTGTGTGAGTAACTGAGTAGCCATGATGAAAACCTTTGATCACAGAATTATACCCTTTGACAAAAGAACCCTAATAAAGTTCAAACTTTTTTTTTATCATAGGAAGCAAATGAATAGAACCTGATGTTAAGTGATCACCACCGTCCATAGATACTTGCAAGACCAGGGGAGTCGCAAGTGCGTTGCCAACCTGTATTTGAGAGGAGGGTGGGGGAGGGGCAGGAAGGAAAGGAGGAAGGGGAAAGGGAGGGTAGTGGGTCTCCGGCTCTCTCACTGACCGAACGAAACGCAACAATGCAAGCACTGTTACTTCACGTCGGTTTTCTATGAGAGCATGGTGCTTCCCCGGACGAGCCGACCCATTCGTGCTGAAAACAATAATAGTTTCAGCTTGGCTCTACCACTACCAATTCTAAAAAATCAAATAAGTGTGGTCGAATGTTGACCACTGGGCGCCCTCTAGTAGGTACTAAAAACATAACGACTTAGTATAGTAACGATTAGTATCTTATTAGTACGATTAGTACCTTGTATGTACTAATTATAATATGTGCCATTTTTATTAATAACAAACGTTGCGTTTGCGTTCAAACTAAACTTGAATCGTAGAAGTTAACTTTAAAAGTTATTTTTTGTTGCATCTAAGGAACCAATTCGTAATTTTTTTGAAATTTTGTATACTAGGTTTGAAATTAATTAGATGCTTTTATAAATATCTATTAGTTCTTACTTTCTAATCGACAATTTAACCTACAATGCAATAAATTTGGGTTTAATTTACTAATTTAACTACTACTATTGAGCTACTAGCTGTATGTAACACTGGTTTTGGGGGTTTTGGTGGAATCTTTTTACCGATACTCCCGATGAAATAACGGCAGCGAACGATCAGTACCAGCCTGTCTCTCCAAACAGAGCGTGTTCACGCCCACGCCCGCATAACCACAGATCACGCCGCCGTGGTCTGGGGGTAAATTTCGCTCCCGCACACCAGATTAGGCCCCCCCCGGCAGCGACTCAAGCCTAGGTCCGTTCCCTCGGTTTGGAGCCCTTGAGTGCGCTGCTCGCGCGATACAGTGACACAAAAATTTACATCACTGCTACAACACTACACGATCACCCCCACACACGTGCACGCCTATGCGCTTACACATGGAAGTGGAAGGGTTTTATTTTTTTCCCTTATCGAACTGAAAAAACTCTAATTTTCTGATAAAAAAATATATGGAGGGATTGTTGAGGTGTGTATGCTTGGTACACATATGCGTCTCAATAACTCAAACATATATGAATAGTTAGCTAGGTTAGCTAAGTCAGGTCGCGAGTTTGCATGTAACAGGCAACAGCCAAGCGGAGGTGTGCCGCGCACCCTTGAGCTAGTTGCCCAAATAAAATCGGCTGAGTGCCTTAAGCGCTCGCCTTAGTAGTTCGGTGAAGCTGTTAAGACCTTGCTAGGTCAATAGCGTAGTCAGTTTGAAAAAAAAAAAAGTGGAATCTTACAACGCAATATCGTGTAGTGGATTTTGTATTTTATTTATAACCTTGTTTTATTTGGATCTAAATTTTGTAATATTGTTGGTGGTTTACGTAGTATAGTTTGGATACTGTGCATAAGCGAGGTGCATGGGAATAACACGAGCGCCCATCTTGTTATTTCATTGAAATGATCGTAAGGAATATCATTACCTACTCAACAATGGTAGTAATATTCTACTAGGAAATAGATTGCCAAAAATAAAATAAAGAAAAGAAATCCGGTTTTAACTTTTGCATGTTGGTAGGGCATTTTCTATTTTCTGCTTGGTTAGCTGCCACCCACAAGTTTCGTGAGCTGGATTTTAAGAGCCAGTCTTCGTTTAGACTTAACATGATTGTCATATTTCAAGATACATAATCAATAACAAATGTACAAATTGTTTTTACCAGTAGATAAATTGATTCATGACGAAGGTTCGGGTATGTCAAGTTTTTTTTTATTATGAAGGCGGGGCAACGTCCGTCAGGTAGGGGTGTTAAAAAATAATGGATTTGTATTTAAATCGATTATTTTATTATAATCGGTTTTTATTATCGATGTTTATATTAATATTGATCGATTTTTTTAAAATCGATTATATAAATTACGCATTGAAATCGATTTTCATAAACATCTATGCGACTCAAAATAAGTTCATTATTATTTACAATTGAAGAGTGAGCATAGTGAGACAATATAGTTGTAAAAATTTAAAATGTTTTCTAGCCGCAAATCACCTAAAAGCGGCTGGCGAAAGTATTTTATAACAAAAAAGAATAATTATAGTAATATGCATGTCCTGTTCGATAGAATGAAAAATTTTGTAGTGAAACTACAAATTTAAAAAGAACATAGAATGAAAACATCGCACTGCCTTACAAGTAACATGAGTTACTATATCGTATAATGATTGTTGTGGTTCTTATGACAGCCAAATACCGCTCTCTGTAAAATTAAAAATTTCAATAAAACTAAAAAGGTCATGCGAGTACAACATGTTTACTAAAAATGTCTTATGGTAAACTCGACATCGATAAGTTTACAAAACTATAAATTATTATTGAAATTATTCAATAAACAAATTCTTCAATTTTAATTTTGTCAATCACACTATAATTAATATGAAAATTTAAAAGAGTCATTGTTTTGAATTTTAAAATTAGAATTAATAATGTTGTCATTTTGTTGGGATTTTTATCCTGAAAATTTATATGGTATTTAGTTTCTATATTCTTTACCTTGAAAGTTTAAAGGAACATTCACTTTTATTTTGTTTTGAACTGGTTATTTTTGATACATATCATTTTATTTGATTCTTAATCTGATAAATTGTTATTTTGAATCTTTAGGTTTATTGTAGGAATATGGAAAGCATGTCTATTTTTAAATATTATAAAAATCGATTTTTCCAGACATCGATTATTTACTTTCAATAGAATCAATTTTTGAAAAATCGATTATTATTGAAAAAAGAAAAATCAATTCCTAATTAATCGATTTTTTTCCATTATTGACATCATGTCTCACATCCCTACCGTCAGGCACGTTAGTTTTAATATATATGAGGAGTGTTTGAGTTTTTGGCGGGATCTCAGTCTATCATGTAGTGGATTTTATATTTTATTCATAATCTTGTGTTATTAGACTTTATATTTTGTAAATTTGGTGGTGTTTTGCGTAATATAGTTAGTTTATTGTGCATAAGTGAAGTGAATGGAAAATAATACCACGGAGCATGAAATTCTGAGATGCCACAAAAACTCCCTGGAAGGTTCTAACAAGGGATCCACCATCTTGTTAGAATATTGACTGACACGACGCTTATTATTGAAGTGATTGCACGATGCTTGTAATATTATTGACTACGTGACAATGGCAGTAATAATCTGAATGATTGATTGCCAAAATTAAAGTTAAAATATATATATATATATATATATATATATATATATGAGATAGGCATTGTCTAGTTCGGGCCATGGTTCTGGACAATATTTTGTTAAGGAAATTGGAAGTAAAGATTATTATTATATTTGTATTATACAATAAGAAATGTTAACATACTTGACTCCAGAGACCAAAGGATGAGAATTTTTGCGGAGCTGTTTTCACTGACCAATCATCGGGACCCTGCTGCGCCGCTGTAGCTGTTAACGGTATTTTAGTAAAGTAGCCCATATAGTCTCCTGCTTCGATAAGTAGCACCTTGTTCTTCGGATCTTCAGATAGACGTGACGCTAGTACACAACCTGCGGTGCCGGCTCCAGCTGAATCCGCAACACAGATGATAGATTTTAAATTTAGAAATTTATTTATTTACTGGAAGTCACGGCGGACGTTGACCTGTCTTGATCATTAAAAAAAACCGTAAAAGTCAGTCGCAGTGCCACCTACGAGATCCAATTGTCTAAATCCACCTGAACACACAAAATCATTAAAATCTATTCAGCCGATTAGGAGGAGTTCTGTCAGATACATACCGAAGAATTATATATATGTAGTATAAAGATTATGGGTCATCAACATGACAATACATTAATAGTAACAATTTTGTAATTTACTTAAAATCTATACTAATCTTATAAATCTGGAGAGTTTTTTTGTTTGGTTGAACGCGCTAATCTCAAAAACTACTTCTTCGATTTGAAAAATTCTTTGTTATATAACTCATTTATCGAGAAAGTGTATAGGCTATATATACATATATATATATGTATATCAACACGATAATACGAATAGGAGCAGAGTACAAATGAAGAATGTTTCACAATTGGGGTTCACGTAGGGATTATTTGAAAATATTTTCACCTTCTGCGTAAACGAAGTCATGATTAAAAGTTAGCGTTAGCCCAAAGTAACTATTCTTAGAGAACGAAGTCACGGGCAGAAGATAGTTATGAATGAAGAGACAAAAACACTTACCAATAATGTAATCATATCTTTTGTCAGGTTTAGTTATAACACTTGGGTAGATGTTCATATAACGTTGGTAAAGGAAATATGAGACACACGCCAGAATTATTCCCAATACGTAGGAATAAATCATTGTAAATAAATATATCGTATTGAGACCTGTCGCTGAACGTTGCAATGCGTGTGAAACGCCTTCTGATTTTCATTGCGTTGTTTAATTCGACAGTTCTTAATTGAATTAGTTAGGTGTTAGGAACATTTTTTTTTCAAGTTCGATTTTTTAAGCTCTGTCTTATTAGTGTGTATTTATTTTATATTAGCTTAGTCTTAAATTTGTAGGTACAAGAGCTATACCTTATTAATGTCGACATCTGGGACGAGATATGTAGGTATGTATGTGTTACTTGTTTGTACTTATAAGTTTGGTCTTTAATTATATAATAAATTATAATAGACTTTATAATTTTACTTTATATTCTTCACCACTGCACAATAATGTACAAAAAACTAATATAACAAGATTTACAATATAATTTTGTTTTATTTAATAATTTTATTTCGAAATTAGCAGACGATTACTAATCAACTATTGTATAAAATATTTCGTAAGATTGTGTTCTGGATCATTTTCTATTTATACTATAAAAAAACTGTAGAACTGTTGTGTCAACATACTAAATATATTTGCCAAATATTGATCACCGGTAATGTAAGCAGACAAAAGAAAATAAGCATATTTTTAACAATTTTATTTAAGTTGACAACACTCTCTAAAACAACAACGAATTAACACCCGGTTTTTGGGCTTTATTTAAATAAATCGGTTGACGAAAAAAACCATAAACAAACTTTTAGGACTATGTGCAGCTTAATAGAATTTAAAGAAAAATAAAAAAATCGTTATGTCTCTTGATTTCCATACTCTGTGTTGCGGTCATTAACCTTATTGTTAGTCAATAAACGACGATAGATACTTCGCGCTACGTATTGCCGATCACACAAGCAGTTCGACATGATTCTGTCGTATTAATTTTTTGTTCTTGTCTCCAAGAATACCGTGACAAACGCTGTATTAAAGTTTTATAAATTAAAGATCAATTTGAGGCATACTAATTAAATTTCATTCATTGTAATCTTATCCACTTATGCTTTCAAATATCTATTTCTCTTTTCTCGAACTAAGTATGCTATTGCCTAGCAAGGCCTTTACAGCTTCACCGTGTGAGATTATGTTCATTTTGCTTAAAACATTGAAGTGAAACGCTGTTTACAATTATATTACATAGATGGCGCTAATTACTCATAACATGAATTGAAATTCTAATGTTTACAATTATTTTACATAGATGGCGCTGATTAAATATTAGAAAGTTGGATATGGCGGTGTCAAGATTATCCTCCAAAGTATGACTACCCCGAGCGTTGTAAAAGAAATCATGGACGTGCTCCGTCGTCAACTGCGCTCGAGGACACCAACTACAAGATTTCCGCGACACCGCTTGTCCTGCGCGACGATGCGCCGCTCTAACGCCGCCGCGTCGACTTCTTCGAGTCGACGCACGAGGAAAAAAGACGCCAATATGCTTCCGACTTTGTCGGAGCATACCACACCTAGCCTGCCTACGGAACCCGCTGCCTCGACGAAAAGAGACGCCAATATGTCTCCGACTCTCTCGGGACGTATTACTCAAAGCTTGCCTACGGAACCCGCCGCTTCTACAACGACGACCTCCGCAATCCCAACTGGACTCCGCACTGCTTCGCCTACGCCGAAGCAGAAACCACCCACGCCGCAACCGCAGTCCTCAGAGACGCTACAGAGGCCGTCCGGAGGGCCGTCAACCCCGGCAGACGCGTACGAGAGTGATATACTCACTCTCGCCCAGCTAATTTTAGATGGGGCGCTGTCGGAGGGGATGACCCGCTGGATGGCGCTGTTTTTGCGCCTCCTGGAGAACGCGAAAGTCGGCAGAAGCCCATCTATCGAAGATGCCAAGGCGATGTTCAACATCATCACTGATGGACGCATCACACTGCCGCCGCTCCAAGATAATCCGGACAGCCCGCTCGGTAGAGCACTGCGTCGGAAACGCAGTGAGCCCGAGGCGCGGCCCGCTTTGACAACCGCGCACGCGCAAATCTCGCCAGACGCCCGGTCACCCGACACGAAGAAAGCTAGGATGGTCGAACCGACGCAACGGTTCCCTCCACGCGATACCGCCGAGAACCCAGCGACGCAGGCGCCCGTAGCGCCCGCATCCGCTCCGCCGCGTAGGGCTGATCGGGATCAGCCCACACACGCCCCCGCGAAACCCACGCGATCATCGCGCGAATGTACGGAACCCGCCGTACCGAAAGATGCACCTACAACGAAGCCTCTCTACGCCGCGACAGTGGCGCCAAAGAAACCTACGGAACCCGCGGCGCCGCAAGGCGCTATCGCGGGGAGACCGCACGCCACCGCTACACCAGCACCAGAGCAGCAGCCATACCCGACAATTGTGGTACACTACTTCCCTCGATGGCCGTACCATTTCAAACAATTGTTGGGTATATTACAAATAAAAACGATGCCTGCAAGAGTCGTGAATAATGAGATCCACCTCAAACCGACTAACCACAACGAGAACCAAGTGTTAAGGGATTACCTCGCCACACTAGAGCGAGAGGAAGGGGCAAGATGGTCTGCTCCCCCATCCCCCGCCGAACGCCTACAAGAAACCTCAATCGACCAGCAAAGGTCGAGTAAAGAACCCTCGCCAGAGCCTCCACAAGAAATCCAAGAACCAGCGATATCACCCCGGCAACGCTTCCCCCCGATCGTTGTGGAACGACTGCCCACATGGACAGTACATTTCAAGCGATTGGCGGGGATGTTGGGACGCGCACCGAATGCTCGGCCGTACGGGAGCGGCATTCGATTTACCCCGTCGGACCTAGAAGAAAGCCAGACCATTTCAGATTACCTCGTAGAACTAGAACGAGAAGAGGGAGTGAGTTGGTACACCTACTCACTCCCCAACGACCGAGAGTTCAAGGTCGCGATACGCGGCCTCCCCGAAGAGACCAACCCGGACGAGATTATTGACGCCCTCCGGGAGATGGGACTGCACCCGGAACACGTCCGGGAAATAAAAACGAGAGGAGGAAAACAGGGGAGCATTTTCTTCTGCTCGCTAAAACGAACGCCTGATGTACATAAGAGAGTCTATGCCATAACGCAGCTCGCCTTCATGGACGTGACGATCGAAGGATGGCGTGGGAAGAGGGGCCCGGCACAATGCCACCGCTGCCAGCAGTTCCGGCACTCTTCCCCCAACTGCCACCGACCAGTCGCATGCGTGCGATGCGGTGGCCCTCACCTCGCACATCTATGCAAGCGCCCACTAGAAGAACCGCCTACCTGCGCAAATTGCGGGGGCGCACACCCTTCCAACAACCGGACCGCCTGTCCGGTATTCAAGAAGGAACGGAGAAACCTGAGAGCAGGCACAGTCGCCCGGTCACGCGGTACCGGTAAAGCGAGGGTACCAATTGCTCATGTGAACGTCGAGGAGTCGGCAACGGGTAGCCTCATGGCACCCGCCAACAACCCTCCCACGCAAAAGACGCCCTCTATCCAAAGAAGGCAACAAAGAAGACCACGCGCCCGCAAGGACGCGACCGCTGAAACGACGCCCTAACTTGAAGTCCTGGTGGCACTTCAAATAAGATTCCCGCACCACCTACACAAGATGCCTGATGCCAGCACGAGCACCACCCAACATCACAGCCAATGCACAATAAGTGCACCCTAAGGATCGGCCCGTCTTCACGGGCTGCAAAGGATAAGCCACTGAAGGAGGCAATAAGCCTCGACCAGTTTCCTCGTCCGCCCCCGCAAGGAGGTAGACTGAGACGACCCCGCGGAGAAGAAATCATACTTACCTGGCGTAGGGGAAACCGTGATCAAGTAGGCGGTTCCCCCAGGGCGAGGCCTGTCCATTGCACTGCGGATGGGTTGACCCCTGCGATTATCCCTAATGCGGATAACTCGGGCGCGTAATTTTTGGTAGTGGGGACTGCGTACGCGCTGTCCCCCTTATATAAGATAATATTACATTCTGTAAGTTGGGCTATGATTAGTATGTAAAGAGTCAATCGTTTTCATCTTAAAGAAACTAAAACCAAACTTTGTAATTGTCTGCCAATTTAGTCTGATTAGGTCATTCAGTAGCACAGCTTATTACTAGAAATGCCATAATAGATTTAAATTTGCAGTGGTAACTGAGCGGTATTTGAATTTAAGAGTCAAGTTAGCATTTATTTCTGCAAAACACTCATGGGCTCATAATGGAATAATTAATTTCAAAAAATTCCAAGTTGTGGGTTATTGATCAAAGTTAACATATTAGTAAGCTTAACTCTGGTTATGAATTCAACTAACCCATTTTATTCATTACCTAAATAGTTATAACGACAAATTCAGTACATTTCAAAGTATTGAAGTATATTGTACAAAAAATATGCATTTTCAATTAATGTAAGTTATAAGATATGCAATAACTGCTTAATATACTCAATAGTTAAAACTATGAAATATATTTCTCACTATTTACATTAAATCGATGGATGATCCCGAGGTTATACAAAAACTATTTCTAATGTTTAAAGAAAGGTTATTGTTTTATTGACATATAATATCTAATAGGTGAATCATTTGAATCCCACATATAAGTACTTAGTATATTCATCTAAACTGGTATCCTTACAAATACTTTTAATTAACCTGGGCCCTGAGAAGGCGCCTGTGTATGTCAAAATTACCCAGTCGTCAAGAAAAACCGATAAGCTCCTCTATTTGGTTTATCTTTTTATAGTACTATTTTTTAAAGAATGCATTATATTTACAATTAGCTGTGACCACGACGTCGTCCGCTTGGACCCTTATACACAAAACGGTAAGTAATAAAATCATCTGTCAATATACTTAGATACTTTTCTCCCGCGTCGTCATTAAAATTACAACAACTTTTGATAGAGTGAGGTTTTTTTATGAAACAAAGACTAAATACTACTCGAGGATATGTTTTATGTGTATTTGGATGTTTCTCTTAAAAGTAGTACTTTAGCAATGATGCGTGTTCAGATAAACAAATAGATAGTCATTTCTAAGAATTATTGAATTGTATTTTATTACGTATTCCTGCAACATTTTTTTCTTAAAAATCTAAAAAGTAAAAAACGCTAGAATCACATTCTTAATTATAATTAATATAACGTGAACATTTATATCAAATTTTTAAAACTAAACTTCATGGAGTAAAAATGTTTTCAAGCCCTGTTGAATACTTAAGAAGATTAACTTGACGCTTGACAAATCAATACTTCTATCATATAAATAGATTGAATGTTTTACCAATATCATTGTTCTGGTAATCTTCTACATATATGAAAAAAACCTCATTGTTATTCTGTACATAATATTTATTATAAAAAAATCACTACATCCCAAGTCCTGACCGAACATTAAAATTAAACATTAAAACCTTCCCAAACGGTGCAATATCTACTAACTAAAAGCAGAATCAATTCCTATAAAGAATTAGTAATTTCTTCTTTAATTTATGGCGCCTTGTGTAAGCACTAAGCAATACACAATTCCGCCAATGTCATGTAGATACAGAGTGTACGCAGTCTGTGGTAGATACTAGATAGTGTCATAAACAAAGGAGACCGATTAAAAAATGTAATTTGAAAACGAAGATAATTAATTTATGTTCAAACCGCGTTATTGTATGTTTCCCACAAATATAACAAACTTAGATATTCAACATAAGGATATTTCATATTTTTAATATCACATGATAATATAGTATATTATTTAGTACTTGTGCATTAATGAATGAAGTAATAACTTATCACTAATATTAAATAGCTGTTATTCTTACTAAATTATAATAAAGATTTCAAATGATGAAAGATAAAAACACATTTTTTCACTTTATTTGTGACAATAAGTCTTCGAGATTATTACTGCTATTGTTGAAAATTTATAACATTACAAATGTCTTATAATAATTTTATTTTAATATTCTAACAAGATGACTATTTATAGTTTTTGTAGCTTTTGGGGTGTAAGGGGTGTCGAATAACATCTTAAGACTTGAGACACCCAAGCCAACCTCACCTACACGTGGCGCACCCTGCTGATCAACGAACGAGGCAATGGTGAGAGCGGGGTGGTAGGGTTTTACAGCCCGACTGGGTCGCAACCACCATGCATATGGCGAAAAAGCCCGTCATAGTGACTCGCTTCTGCGCGTCGCTTTTGGGGATCAGCCTGTGCATATCCAGTACCGGGCGACTTTCGTCAATATGGCCGGCATGACAGCGGCGACTGGCGATGGATAATTTGTCTCTCGGTGGTCGCCGTATCATTAAAATACTATACTTAACATCAGGCTTAGTGCAGTCACTTTGTCATGCTTCTATAAAAAAAAAAACAACTCAGAATTCATGATCCGTGGTATTATTTCCTATCTGCTTCACTTGTGCCAAATAACTAAACTATGTTATGTAAAATGCCAGCAAACTACAAAATATTGAGCGAAATAATACAAGATTATGAATTATAATAAAATTCTTCATGACAGACTAAGAGTGCCCTAAAAACTGCCTCCATTATATTTTCCGACATTACTCAACCATCAACACATAAACAGATCCTTCTATTTCAAATTGAGATGATAAATGACAGATGAATAAAAACCAGGTAGTAATTAATAAATTTATTTCTTACAAAATAAATTCTGACAAATATACTACACATAGCTCTTTAAAAATTTTAGAGTTATAACTAAGTCAATATTGAAATATTGAAGGATTCAAGCCACAATGTTCTCTAAAAGCTGTAAACTTTTCAAATCTTTCACAAGATGTACTATATAAAGAACTAAGTCATCCTGAATAGAGTTCAGAATAGTATAATATTTCTCTTGTTTTAAAAATCCTCAATATCCTTTTACTGCTTGTTTATAATTCAATATCGCCTCCATCCTCAATCATCTCTCCGGTAGCTGGCACCATAATAGGTGCTTCAATCACCTGTTTTCTACCTTTTGCATCAACCACCTCAATAGTTTCGGGCTCAACCTCCATTTCTGTGGATTCCTGTGCTTGTCTCTGTTTCAGACCAGCTGCTGGTGATCTGTAACAGTTAAATATTGTATTAATAAACTTGAATTTGTTTGTGAATTATATTATCCCAACTAAACAACTTTCAGTAATTTATACCTCAATATTCTTGACTATAAATGTCTGTTTTATTTACATGTGTGTATATATTGTGTAAAATTCAAGCAGTAATGTGAGTAGTGCATATTTTAATTAATTTAATGTACTTCTAATGCATTTTATATACAATAAACAGCTTTATAGCGGATATAAACTTTAACTAAGCCAAATTTCAAGTTCACCCATTCACGGAAAATAGGTTAAAAAGGGGTACAATTTTTTTGCTTCACATATTAATATATAGATATAATCGCTTTTAAAGGTAAACATTCCATTTTGTATGGTCATTATTAAATAAGTAAAAATATGAGGTGTCACTATACTCCTTTTAATCACTTTCTCTAATTAAAATCTTTACAACTTACTTGATTAATGAGATATCCCGCTGGACTTCCCTGACATCCCTCTGCCATTCAACCTCTCTGCCTTTCCTTAATCTTTGCATTATGTGATTATTACTTCTTCTTTGTCTAATTTCCTCCACTTTCTTCATTGCCTCAATTGTTTTTGTCCATAGTTCTCTGTTATATTTGACTGGCTGGTTGCGACGTTTTTCAAATTCGAAAGATGGGTCTATAGCCAACTCTTTGCCAGCCGTCTTACGGTACGCTTTGGTCCATTTCGTTTTACGTGGATTCTTCTTCTTTTTGAACGCTGCATGGCATTTCGAGCGGCAGAATCTGAAAATCTATTTTCAATGTATTTTAATAAACTAATAATATAAGTAATCAATTGCAAGCTTCATATTTTAATTCTTAGATTTGTTATTTATTTAAAACAATAATTATAATTAATTTTTTTAATTATATTTCATAATAAAGAGAAAATATTGAACAATTATTTGTGTCATTTTATGAGAGTATTAAAAAGCCAAAAAGTAAATAGCGATCTTAAAAATATTGCCCAGCAATAAGAAAACAAGTCTTTAATAAAACAAAAAAATATAGTGAACATAGGTTACTTTGAGATATCTAAATAAGCTATGGTATACATAGATTTTGTATATGAATTACACCAGTTTAAAGAAGATAATAAAATACATTAGTTTCTGTTAAATAAATTAGTATTTTGAATGAATTTCTTTGCGGTTTTATTATTACATATTGCAATATGAAAAATGATTGAAATGAAAATGTGTAACAAAGAATGTAATTGCTATTTACTTACTTTGCAATCGTTTCTTACAAACTGGATCCCATGTCCAGGATATATCCTGGATGAGCAAAAATAACAGGTTTCTATACGCATTTTAGATTTTACACGTGCCCTACGTGCCTTTGTTTTGACGGGCACGTCAAAAAGAATCTAACATGGCCGCGAATGGTAGAGGGTTGTCAGCCAAGAAAATAATCGCATCACAAATTTTTGGTATACTTATACATATTTGTATAAATATAATTAATTTAAAAAAACATAAAAAACGTTTCAATTCTTTTTTATTATTACTAAAGAATATATTAAACAAATTGTTGCTGTGACATCTAGTTTGTAAAGTTTCATACTAATTATTCATAATCACTATTTAGTGTCACTATTGAGTACTAGATGTCAGTAAAGCCACATGTACTTTCTACAACAGATGGCGTGTTTTAATGACTTTGGAAATGAAATTAAGTTTTAGAATATTACCTGTCCAAAGTACTTAATCCACACGATTAGACCTCCCACGGCAGCGCCTCAAGTCTAGGTTCGATCCCTCGGTACGGAGCCCTTGAGTGCGTTGCTTGCGCGATACGGTGACACACAAATATATCTCACTGCTACAACACTACACGATCACCCCCACACACGTGCACGCCTACACGCTTACACATGAAAGTGGAAGGGTTTACTTTTTTTCTCTTATCGAACTGAAAAACTCTCAATTTTCCGATAATAAATATATGGAGGAGTTTTTGAGGCGTGTATGCTTGGTACACATATACGTTTCAACAACTCAAACATATATGAATAGTTAGCTAGGTTAGCTAATATAGGTCGCGATTTTGCATGCAACAGGCAACAGCCAAACCGAGGTGTGCCGTGCACCCTTGAGCTGGTTGCCAAAATAAAATCGGCTGAGTGCCTTAAGCGCTCGCCTTAGTAGTCCGGTGAAGCTGTTAAGACCTTGCTTGATCAATAGCGTAATCATTTCGAAAAAAAAGTACTTAATCTACACGTTGTCAGTTGACCGTCCACTAATAGCTGTCTCAAAATAACTAAAGTTGTTTATTTTGTGGGACGGATGGTTAACTTCTGATGAAGTACTTATGCACCCATGTTATTGTTTATTTATTTATTTAGATACATTTATTTCACAGCTTCGTTCCTGGGGGAAGTTGAGTCAAACTGAGTAAAAAACTCAGAAAATTTTAAAAATGGTGGTTACATTTAAAATGCGATCTTATTTTTTTTCCTTTTTGTTGAAGTTGTCATTTTATCGAAAATTATTGATTTTATTTATATAATTTATAACTGAACAAAATCGCACCAGCACTAACGGTTATTCATTTATAGTCTATACATAAACAATAATTAAATTCGATTATACGTTTTTCGCCCTTAACATTCTCTAATTGTCCTGCGAAGTTAGTTTAATTTTTTTGTACGTCTTTTTACCATTAGCAAAGGCGACCGATCATTCGCTATGGTGCTTATTGCTGGATCTTGGATAATGCTGACGGTCACATAAAGCTGGAATATTATTCATTTGCTTGATATTATACTTAGAAAAGCTGTAGATCTCTTATAGTAAAACTTTAACTAAGTGGACATAAATTAAAAATTAAGGAGATTTGTAGTAGTCCGGTGAAGCTGTTAAGACCTTGCTGGGTCAATAGCGTAGACATTTCTAAAAAAAAAAGCATTACTTGGTAAACTTTAACCAAGTTTATTGCACGATAGTTATTGCTACACTTTTGACGTTCTCTATATGAATCCTAACTAATATGATAAATATAATTTGTTTGTTTGTTACACTTTCAAGTCATAATTTGTCAAGAGTACAGAGAAGGAGGATGCCTTTTATGCAGAAATAAAATCCCCCATTAACACGAGCGAACATGTGAGTAGAGCTAGTATCAGAATAAGATAGGATAAATGGAATAAAATCTATTCAGACTTTAAGAAGGCACTTTTAAACGTTAAAAGAATTAGTTGGAATACTTTCTAATAGTGCAAGCAATAATAACTTATTTTTTTAGTGGACGAGCAGAAAGAGAATCATTTCCAGAAATCACCAACATTAATGTAATCATCTATATAGTTAGCCTGTGAGAGACTCACTGCAGAGTCAGAGGACTTTTCCCGAATTCGAAAGGTGTGGGCATACGGCATTTCAAGTATATTTCTCAAGCTCAGGTTTCCTCACTATGTTTTTCTTGACCGTTAGCCGATGGTGTTACCAATTTAAATTAATAAATCTACACGAATTTAGAAAAGTTCGTTAGTTCATGCCTGGGATTGAACCTCGGATTGATATTTCACCGGTCAAAGCTAATGCTCGTGACCATCACGACTTTTTTTTTCATGTAATGATCAGGAGTAATCTTTTATCACCATCATCGTTACGTTATTTATGATCATTCACATGATAGCAGTTTGAAATCGCCAATAATATAGATACAATAATAATAGAACATGGCTTTGGAGTGGCCTTCTTGTTTGTTAATTAATGTTCATGATAAAAGCAGCATTTCGGAAAATTCCTAAGAGCACCTCCACCTGTGTGTTCGTTAAACATCATGTATCTATAATGGATACAAGAGGCGTAGATAATCAAATGATCGGGTGGTCTGAACGTCTGCCTTCTGTTTATTAATAAATTGCGTTCGTGTCTACGATCCTAATTGGATCATTACCAAGCTCATTACGACTTTAACAGACTAAATTATAACATCATTAGAACACCCAATGAATATCGATTGCAGAATTACAGACTAGAATCGTCTTTGAATGTGTTTTCGTGTACATTGTGGATCGTGTATTGTAGGCAAATTAGTTGAATGTGATTTTTTTTTTGTATTACTTAAATACTTCGGACCACCGGCGTTCGGGACCAATTATAACGATGTCCGTGAGCTGGGTTTTTGTGTTATTCTTATATAACGTGATTTTAAATCGTGGTGTGTGGCTCTTATGTTAGCAAAAGCAGAGAGATAATCCTATTCACTCGTAACGACTCTATAGAATATATAAAACACGTGATGAAGAATAATTACAAGATTTGCTAGTATAGTCAGATAACTTATAACTTTAAATCTGGCATATAATTATGTAAAAACTGCGGCCCCGGTGGACGTTGTTCCTCCCTGATAATAAAAATAAAGCCGTGACATTTTTTTTACTTATTTTAGGTGTTAGAGCAGTAACTGAAGCTGTAACTGGTTTCAGCATGAATGTATCGGCTCGCTCAGGGTAGTACCACCCACAGAAAACCGAGGTGAAGTAACAGTGCTTGCATTGTTGCGTTTCGATCGGTCAGAGAGAGAGCGCCGGAGGCCCACGTCCCTTCCTCTTTCCTTCTTGCCCTTTTCTTCCCCTCCTCCTTCTCCCATATACAGGCTGGCAACGCACTTGCGACGTCCCTGATCTCGCTAGTGTCTATGGACGGTGGTGATCACTTAACATCACGTGACCCACCAGTTCGGTTGCCTCCTTTGATATAAAAAAAAAGAAAAAAGAAATATATTTTTAGTCACTCTCCGTGCTATTGACTTACTGTTCATTGTATCGGGGGTGTTGCTAATGACCTGAGACGCCATTGGTTGACGTTATCGGCTGTTCGTGACTTAGCTGAATGCTATAAAAAGCGAGTCTGTCGAGTAGTCCGGTGAAGCTGTTAAGACCTTGCTAGGTCAATAGCGTAGTCAGTTCGAGAAAAAAAAAGTCCTTGGGGGCATTCTCGCGGGAACATTATTGCTGAAGCATTTTCCCTCAGAAAGTTGAGTTATTCACATTTACGGTACGAGTAATAGTTCGTGGTAACTATGTTCAGTGTTGTATTTCTGTATTTGCTAACGTTGTATTTGATTGTTCTTGGTGGACTGGGCTAGACATGTTCCAACGTATCTGAGGATCTGGTCTTGACCTGACCTGACCTGATATGTCGGAGGAGCTGGCCTGTGTGACCTGACATATCAGAAGAGCTAGCCTGTGAAGGGCATGACGAAGCGTGAACGTGGCTTATCCTTGTGCGGAGCGTTGGTCCATCGGCTTCGATTGCGATATATAGCTGTGTTCGGTAGTATGTTGCTGAATCGGCTGATAGAAGTTAAAACGTTTTCATTATTTTTCTGATCGATTTAATTGATTCTGCTAAAAATATTATTAAGATGCATTAAGCATCACAATCGTTTTTAGTGGATGCACAGAGAGGAATCAATTCCAGATATAACCATCGTTCACATATTGATATTTATAATGTATAATATCATCCTTAAAATAATTCAAACTATCAAATAAGGTATTCAACAGTCCATCCCTAAAGGAATATATATTTTCATTTCCCACAAACTCAGTCAAAATAGCATGTTAATTTCGAATTCGTCGGACGTTTACATGCAAATGTGTAGTAATATGTCGAAACGCGTGATTTTTACGTTCTTCGTGTTGTTCTGCGAATATAAAAAAATCCAGACCTCTCGATGTCGATATGTTGATATATGGGGTGACACGCGGTGGAAGTCACGACTCGAATTGTTATTTCATACATTCATCATTATTAGGGCGAATTCGCATCGATTTTTTTCTTGAGGTACTTATATACTCGTAAGTCGATTTCAATACTCATAATAGTAAAGTAATGTACATGCTATGTTAACTTTAACTGAATTATTTTTAATTTTAGTTATGGCAACCAATTCTTTGGTAGATATATTATTGTCATTGTCGATAATATAATAATATTACAAGTTTCTTGCGATCATTTTAATGAACTAACAAGACGGTGGCCGATTTTTTAGAACTTTCCAGGGAGTTTTGTGGCAAGTCAAAATCCATGCTCCGTGGTATTATTTCCGATTCATTCAGTCAAATAATACAAAATTATGAATAAAATATATTATACGTAATAACGTATGGGTAGTAACCCATAATGCTAACTATGATGTTTGTACCCTGTTTGTTTTGTTTTAACAATAAATGACAAAGGCTTTTGCGAGAAAACCGGGTGACGTTAGTGTTTCGACATGACAACGTTCGCTTCTTTCAGTTGCCACCGCATAATTCTGACTTGTTAAATAAAACTTATTATGTAACTGTATGCGTAATGGCTTAGTTTGATTGTTAGCCTTATTTATGTACACGGTATATCAATTTAGTATTAATTTCATTCTTTTTACTTGGTAAATGGTTAAACTTTTCATCGAAAAACAATATTTAGTCAGAAGTTTTATTAAACAAAATACTAGACGCAATTTTTTTACTACAATTGTCTTGATATTCAGTGAGATATATTTCTGTGGTTGTCATAGTGTGCTTGTGAACCACTAGGAGTATTTATCCGGCCACTGCAGGGCCATAGGCCTCTTCCCATAGGAAGGTAAGGGTGTAATCACCACGCCAGCCCTCGATGTATTGCCGACTTCAGACTTCGAGAAATCCACAGTTCTATGATTACTACAAGAATATTTCTCAGGCATAAGTTTCCTCATGATGTTTTCCTTCACCATTAGCCGATAACGTCACCAATTGCAATTAGTAAATGTACGTGAATTCCGAAAAATTCTTTGGTACATGCCGCTGTTTGAACGTGCGGACATCGCTGAATAAGCCAGATTAAACGCAATAACTACTATTTTTTTTATTGTAGATTTGCGATAATCACAATATATACTACCATTCCTGCTGTGTACGTTTTTGTGTGTTTTTTTAATTAAGACAATTGTTGGTATCAAATATCATCTTAAAGAAACATTGTTTTTATTTTAAACATTCCACAATTAGGGAAATCTGTTTAATGGTGAACATAGCACCTATAACGCGAAAAACAAATCCTTGAATGATTGACATAACATAAACAACAGTCATTGTAAATCATACAACATAAATATCTCTCGAGTTATACTTGAGGAATCGGATGCCATAGAAATAGTAGAACATAGAGGAATGGTTTCACAGCCTCACCATAAAACAATGTTAAAACTTGCGAACTTGAAGAAACATGATTAATTAGGTGGATGTTATTACAAATTACATTGCCTACAAAACATTGGATCAGGAGTTCATCATGCGTAGTTTTATGAAAGAGAAAGGTAGAAATTTGGTTGAGTAGCTCTCAGAACATATGCCAAATTGATTAGGTGCGCTGTGGTTTATGATTCGCAACCTAAAAAAAAGCTGAGTTATGGCAAAATGGTATAATGATATGGTATTTCAATGTCAGTGACCACGCGCCACGGTGTTGTTGAGTGAATATAATCACGTACAAATTGTCTAGACTGGCCGCGTCGGTTTGATTGTAAAGGTGTCTTACGCATAGTACTTGAATAGTCTTTCGTTTGTAAATTTGTTTTTATTGTTGTTATTTGAGTTCTTTGGGTTAGGTTTTTGTTGTTATTCAATAGAAGTCGAACAATTAAGTATATTATTGGATTAAGCTCAGCTTACTCAGCCATTGATTATAAGTATAGGTGAGTATTCATGCCTCATACTCACATCCACACTTCGACTATATCACAAGCAAAGGCAACAGAATGCCCGGATTTATTACACGTACAACCAAACCACTTAAATCTTTTAATTCATAGATTATTTTGTACACTTAAAGTTAGTGCTAAACTACTAAGATAAGAATCTCCTTGAGTAACATTTAATCTTGGTTTCATTAAAATCGGTTCAGTCTATCAAAAGTTATTGTAATTTTAATGATGACGCGACTTAGTACGAGAGAAATGAAGATAAGTAAATGGACTTAATACATTCAGGTAATCCTATTAGTCAATGTTTTCTTACCATTAGGTTCAATGCGGATGGAGTCGCGGACACATTTAGTGAAATATTAATCTCTACAACCGTTCTTGGTTTTCAAATCTTCAAAAATTCGATATTATAGTAATGGTCATTGTCGCAATATTTATACCATTACATGTGTGAAGGAATCAACATGATCTAGTATTTCTACACAAATTACTGTACTGTACTGTAATTAATTTTTTTTAAAATTGATTATCGATTTCCTAACAGATTTATCTTTAAAACTTACAAAAATAATACTTCTTACTACACCAATTGTACGTACGACTCGTTTGTACAACGAGCTCGCATCCAAGTATATCTCATTATATATATTTGACCATCGAGCTTTTAAATTCGAAAACACAATTAAACACATCTTATGTCCATGAATAATTAAATAATATTCAGTAAATTATATTCCAATATTCCTGACTATATTTGCCATTTTGTTTTCTTTTCCGTATGTAAGCTAATAATTTTAGTTTTTATTTGCAGGCACGGTGGACGTTATCCCACTCTGATAACAATAAAACCTCGACAAATACCTAAACCTTCATAAATCACTTTCTCTACTAATGAAAAACGCATGCCAATCCGTTCAGTAGTTTTTGCGTTTATCGCGAATAGTCAGTCAGACATGCTAGAGGACTTTTTTTATTATATGTGGTGATAGATTAATTTATTTTCACATTTTCATTTATTATATATATTATATATATATTTTTTTTATCAAATGTTATATTGAATCTTACAGAATTAAATTTTTCATTATTGTGATTTTTTTTTCGAACTGTCTACGCTATTGACACGGCAAGGTCTTACGCTTCACCGGACTACTTATTATGAATAGTGTAAATTGTATCTATGCGATAAGGCGTTGTAGTCTAAATTTAGTCTGTAGGTGGTAGAGTTACACTGAAGCTATAACTAATTTCAACATGAAAGGGTCCGCTCGTCCGGGGTTGTACCACCTTCTCACAGAAAATTGACGTGAAGTAACAGTGCAATGTTGCGTTCTATCCTTTCCTTCCCTCCTCTCCCCCTCCTCACTCATATACAGGTTGGCAACGCAATTGCAACTCACCTGGTGTTGCTAGTGTCTATGGACTGTGGTAATACTTAACATCAGGTGTCCCAGGTTTTTTAGTTTAAGTTTTTGTTTTGCGAATAAAGTCGCAAACATCAGCCAGTATGAGAAATTTCAGTGAGGGGTCGACATGAAGCAAAATAATATAAGCTTTATAATTTATTACTTGTAATATAATCAGAGATAACAATACGGTATAATCGGATAAGCTTTCTAATCAGCTCGAATGAATAGTACCAGGGTCTCATAAAGCAGGAGGAAGTGTGCGTAGCATTTAGAGATTCAACTGTGACCGGCGGCCTGATAATGTGGGCGCTTTCCAACCGTAATTCAACGGTTTCGTTGAATGCGTACTCAATGGGGATTATGTGTAATTAGAAAAGTACAGGGACGTATTTGGACAGGATTTTGGGTGGCGGCAAGACACGTGCGGGGGGTTATTCATTAATGTTGTCCTGTGCATTTTTTACTTTTCTGATATTAACAGTTAGTTTTAATTATCCATTGCATCTTCGTATCAAAAGTCAAAATATGTTTTGTGATTCTCATCACAATTTTTTAAAAAATATTGTATGTTGATGAAAAATGAATCGCAAGTTGCATATCTCACGAGAACCAAGGAAACTCACGTATAGACACGGATAGTAATTTTTAGTAGTAGTAGAGTCACGTTGAGGCTGTAACTGGTTTCAGTATAAATGGGTTGGCCCGCCAGGGGTAGTACTACCGGCACAATGCCACCGGTGCCAGCAGTTCCGGCACTCCTCCCACAACTGCCACCGCCCACTCGCATGCGTGCGATGTGGAGGCCCGCATTTCACGCATCAGTGCGCACGACCAAAAGAAGAACCGCCGACCTGCATTAATTGCGGGGGTGCTCACCCCTCCAACAACGCGACACTATGTCCGGTGTATAGGAGGGAATCGAGAAACAAGAGAGCAAGCACCGACGCCAGGTTAGGTGGCACCAGGAAGGCGAGACAGCCTGCTCCTCTTCCACGCAGAGATGTCGAGGAGTCAGCGGCAGGAAGCCTCATGGCGCCTGCGAACGACCCTCCCTCATTGAAGCTCCAAAAGAAGAGAACCTCGCGCTCGGAAGGACGCGAGTGAATCCGATTTCGCAGACGAAGACTGCCAAGCGTGAAGACTCACAAGGTGGCACTTCACCCCTGTGACGCCCGCACACTTGCACCCTAGCAGAAGCCTGTGACCACCGACAGGAGGCCACGACCCGTCACCATTAGCCTATAAAAGGGCAACCCAAGGACATGCCCGTTTTCACGGGCATCGCTGGACAAGCCACTGGAGGAGGCAAAACGCCTCGAGCAGTTTCCTCGTCCGCCCTCGCAAGGGGGTAGACTGAGATGACCAGAGCCGGTAGTACCACCCTCTCACAGAAAACTGACGTGAATTAACAGTGGATGCATTATTGCGTTTCGTTCAGTCAGTGAGAGCGCCGGAGGCTCACTTCCCCTTCCCCTCCTCTCTTCTCTCCCTTCCCCCATTTCTCCATCCCTCTAAACACGGGCTGGCAATACACTTGCAACTCCTCTGGTGTTGCTTGTGTCTATGGACAGCGGTGATCCCATAACATCAGGTCCTGTCCGTTTGCCTCCTATATGACATAAAAAAAGTAATAAGTTTTAAAAACATAAACATTTACCGTGTTATTACAAAAAAGTTAAAAACGTATTAAATACTTATTTTAAAAAGGTTTCGATATAAATGCACTGATGTCGCTGAATGTTCGCCATCTTGTTCTTTTGTCTCGCTTTGTTTATGTTTGGTTAAACTTCCGAAAAAGGATAACGCGAACATGGCTCGGGCGAGCGCGGTGCTTTAAATAAGAAACCTTTTTAAAGCAAGTATTCAATACGTATTTAACTTTTTTATAATAACACCGTTTAAGTTCTGATCCGCAACCTTTTTGGGTGACGAAAACTGTTGGGCGTAATTAATATAAAGTTATAAAATTTCTTAATAAGCTAGGATTTATATTTATATATTTAATTCATCTCCCGTGTGTATGTCAATGAACCCCTCCGAAACAGTCAAGCTGATTTTGATGAATTTTTTTGTGTGTGTTTCAGTGGATTCGAAAATGGTTTACGTTATTATAGCTCAAATAAATGGCACGCGGTCTGATTGTACGTTATTGTACTTATTTTTTAACAAGGCAGGGCAACGTCTGCTGATTCTAGTAGCCGCTGGTATCTGTATACGATGTTTTTTTGCCTTGGACAACTGGAGCTAGCGGTGTGGTGACCCTGAGGTTAAGGAAAGTGTACGGATAGTTATGATTACAAAGAATTTTTTCAAAAATATTTTTTTGTTTTTTTGTTTTTTTTTTTTTTCTGTTTACAAAATACGTATATTATTAAAATAATGAACTTCGAAAAATAAATCCCACGAGAAAGACTATCTCGTTTCTATTGTGAGGGTAAGTGTATAAATATTACCTGTGTTTAATATTACGAACAGCGGTCGTTCGGTGTAAATATTGTAATTTAGTATTCATAACATTATGTTAATTATTACATGAGTCGTACATGACAATGATGTTGTTAATATTTTGCAGTGAATACATATTGTTTGTTAAGCGATGTAATATAATTACTTGGTATGTTTAAAATATTTACATATATTATTTACCACCTGATTTCCATCCGTTTCGTTGGCATCAAAAAAATGCCAAAGAATCAATAGAATCCAAATCATAACATAAAGGCAAATCTTAACCAAAAAATATATGACATGGGGTCCTTCAAGCGCAACGTGAAGAGACACTTACTCAGGCCAACATGACAGCGGTGACTGGCGATGGACTATATGTATTTCGGTGGTCGCCACTGTTTTTTAATTGTACTGTGCTTACCATCAGGCATAATGCAATAATTTTGCCGTGCTACGATTTAAAAAAAATTAAACAACGCGGTATTCTCAGGTATTCACCTATCTAAGTACTGACTGCACAACAAAATAGTGCAGTAGGCAATAGTGATTGTTCAAAAAGTATTGTATGTGTTTGCATATTATATCATATAGGTACCATAAGGCACAGCTGAGACATCCCTCCGATTTTTGAACTAGAGTGTGTTTGCAACTACGCCCACATCATTAAGGACGACCGGTTAGCTTCACTTTCGGACATCCGACGCGGCCCCCTCGGCTGCGTCTCAAGCTTAAATTCAATCCCCTGGATTAGACGGATCCCCTAGATAAACATCGCATTCAATAGGTGACAATACATACCACACTGCACCCAAACGTGTGCACACAAATACACAACAGATAGATAAATTCTCTAAGAGACATTTTTCTATGGTTAGTTAGCCTTTTCCAAAATTGCTAGATCAGAAATACATGTACGCGTTGATGCACCACATATGAAGATACGCATATGCGTATCAACAACACACACATAGATGATTAGCTTAGCTTGCATGGATAGGTCAGCTCGATACGAGATATTGCATGCAAGTATACAAGCTGAGGTCTCCTTTGGTAACCTTGCGGTAGTTGCTTCTTCGGCTGAGTGCCTTAAGCTCTCGCCTATAAAACCGAGTGAAGCTGTGAAGGCCCGTTCCAAAGAAAAAACTCGTCTCAGTTACGTGATTAGTCAGTTCACAACAGTAGTGTTTTAAACGGAATCAGTTTAAACCTACATTATTGTGTCGTGTGTAATTTGAAATTTCCAAGATTAAAATAAACACGAATGGAATTGCTCTGCTCATGTTGTCAGTAATAAAGTCCATTATATTAGATTTACTACTAAAATTATGTGTTGTTCATGTGCAATAAAAATGCAATGATTACTTATTTAAAACACATCTGAGATGATATTCGTCCGAATAAGAAATCACAGAGATTAGTATTGATATTGTATGTCTGGACCGGACAATATTTCTTTACTAATCTCGCTGAAAACATTAGTGAATAGCATAGATGACATGTCGTGCTAGATTTTGTGCCAAGTAATTGACTATATTTCGTATTTATTTTTATTATTAACTAACTGTGCCCGCGACTTCGCCCGCGTTTTACTTAATGTAAAAAAAAACAGTGACTAATAAAATCATCTGGGTATATTCCGTTTTATTCCAAAAAAAGTTAAATACGTGTTGAATACTTGCTTTTAAAAAGTTTCATAACAAAAGGGTGTCTTACCCTTGTTTACAGATGAACATTATTTAAATTTAAATACTCTCTAACACGTGTCTAAGCTGGATGTTTTTATTTTATTGTACTTCTATTTGCCAGCGAAAGAAAGAAATTATGAATTTCCGGATTATAATTAATTTGGAAGAAATAAATAAAGTACACAATTTTAGAGATTCACAAGTAAATGCTTACTACTACTATATGACACTACTGACATTTGATGATGTATTAACCTGAAATTATATTGTTATTTCACCTCAGGCACTTTGACGTAATATACTAATGTTATAAATTGCTTATTTTTATAATTACATCATTTTCTTTGAACTATAATGTCTCAATAATGATAAACCAATTTAACTTAAAATAAGTACATTTTTTAATGAAGATCTGAAATATTATTCATGAATTGATATTGTTCGCAAAATATCTGTTTGTAATGGAATATATTTGAATAATGAGATTAAACTGAACAAATGCTATTCAGAGTTGCTTACATAAAAAACTTAAACCAGATGATTAACTAGAGACCACTTGGATACGCTAAAAAATAAAGTATTTTAACTGTGTTCAACTAGATTTTAAATGTTAGGCACTGCTTAGTAAAACTCGTGTTAATCCCGCGTTTATTTTTGTGTTTGTAATAAGACCGATTAAGTCCATTTATTTATAAACTTTTCAATCGTGCTGAAGTCGCGTTGTCATTAAAATTGCAATAACCTTTAATAGAGTGAATCGATTATAATAAAACTAACCCTTTTACTCAAAAATATGTTTTATGAGTTTCTTGGTCACATTTTATCGCAAACGCAGTACTTTAACAGTGCATGTTCTAACAAACAGACAGACAGACATTTCGAAAAATGTTTGAAATATTGAAACTTATTCCAAGACAACTGCATTTTTTTTTTTCATAAAAATCTAAAAAGGACAGACACGTTAGATTTACTTTATTATTATATGTATAGATAATCTTCAGTGAATAAATTGGGATCGGTGGATGCTAACGCAGTTTAAATATATGTTAGCTTAATACCCTGGATCTGGAAGCAAAAATGAACGTTTTATAGTTTATTTTATTATATCGTGAACTCTTAAACAATCTAATTTAGATTTTTAAAAAGCACCTGTGATCGTCCAAGTTATTGCCGTCAACGTCATTTCCATCTGACCTATTTTTGTTTTGACAGCGGCGGCGAAATTGACCTTTATATTCTAGCTATATTTTTTCATTGTCTGAAAATTCAGTTAAAAAAGTTTTCTATGAATAAAATCTAACTACATCGATTTATCGTCCCCGAAACTACCTACATACTAAGTTTCACGAAAATGGATGACGCCGTTTCCGAGATCCTGAATATATACAAATATAAAAATATTCAATAATTGCTCGTTTAAAGGTATTAGATTAGATAGATTATAGTGATCTATTACACTAAACGAGTAACGCTCACATACGAATACAGAGCGAAAATGACTCCATTTTTTTTTTTCGAACTGACTAAGCTATTGACCTAGCAAGGCTTTAACAGCCTCACCGGACTACATGATTCTATTGTTGAGTTCCTGGAGTATTTAAAAAATATTTTGCAAATGGTGTTAGCACATGACCGTGACGTCACATCGGTATGAGTCATCGGTCATATGCTGTAACGAAATATGCTGTAAATATATGGGCCCTCCGGGTCACACAGTATCGGTCTTAATACGCACTCTAATGGAAGCACATTCGTTGTTATGAACGCGCACCGCACTTGCGTAAATTTCACCGCTGAAGTTAAGACAAAAGGAGTGATTTTCAATTGTTTCCGCTCCGTTAAACAGATCGGAGTCTGTTTAAGCGTTAGCCGATATTGTTAGAGTATGTAGAAATTATTTTAATGGCCTGGCTTGGATGGGCTTTACAGAAACATACCGTTACAGTTGATTTTATAGAGTTGTTGTTGCTGAACTTCCTGTTAGAACATAGAACTAGAGAGAAAGATAGAAATACTTTATTGTTGGAACTAGAAAAACAATTAAGTTCAAAGTAAAAAACAAATTTAATAAAAATTATAACTAAACACATGTGAATAAAAAAAGGCCGAGGCAGTCGTAGGGGCTTTTTTACACAGGCTCATATATTACGTGTCGTTAGCCTGATGGAAGCCACGTAAGCGCAATACAATCGTTCATGCTGACGTAGCATGTTATGATGCGAAATTACAAATTTCCTGCCAAAAATACCGCTCAACGCTTCTATAGGAGTTTTCACACCAGAAAATAATAATAATAATAAACTCTTTGCACACACGTTAAAGATACACAAAGTTATACATTCAATTACAATATGTGTACAGTTAGGCGGCCTTATCGCTTAGAGCGATCTCTTCCAGGCAACCCTAGGGAGACATTCAATCTTTTAAAACACCAGGTGGCAATATAAATAGACACAGACTTACAAGAGAATAATAAATAATAAAAATGTATAGAAAATGTAAAATGAAAGAAGAAAAAAAAGAAATAACGCAACAAAACAGTTCAACTAGGACAGCGAGAGATAATGCCGGTGGAGATATTTTTTAAATAATGTCACAGATCTTGCCTGCCTAATATCGCAAGGAAGTGCATTCCATAGACGTACAGCTTGAACCGCAAATGATCTATTATAAAATTTAGTATGAGAGATTGGGAATTTGAGTATACTTTGAGAACATAGACGACACGATGGGGAATCTCGGAAACCTAACATCTCGAATTTATATTTTAGGTAGGGAGGGGAATTGGGATTATGAAGAACGTTGTACAGGAGAGACAGGATGTGGCTGTTTCGTCGGTACGGAATAGGTAGCCATTTAAGCTTTGACCGGTATTCAGACACATGATCAAATTTTTTAAGTCCATAAATAAAGCGAATGCATGTATTCTGTAGCCGCTCCAATTTATTAATTAATTCCTCATTAGCGTCCAGGTAGCAGACATCAGCATAGTCAAGGAAAGGCAAAAGTAATGATTCTGCAAGCATGACTTTAGTCGATGTAGGTAACAAATTGCGCATTCTTCTCAATGAACTCACAGAAGCAAATATTTTTCTACTGACTTCACTCACATGATTTTTTCAAGATAGATTGTTATCAAAGATTACACCTAGATTCTTGGCTGTGGTGGAATAAGGAATCGTAACATTGTTCAAACAGATGGATGCTAAAGAGTTCCAATCTATCTTGTGCAGTTGCCTAGTACTACCAATGAGTAAACATTGGGATTTGTTGGGATTAAGACACTCCGTGGGATTCAGCCCAGTTTCCTACCTTATGTAGATCCGAATTCATGGCGTCTATTGCATTAGATAAATCAGTCACTGGTGTTTGATAATAAATCTGCAGATCGTCCGCATATAAGTGAAAAGACGAGGAGGGAGAATTAGTTATAGAATTGATGAAAATTCAGAAAAGCAGAGGAGAGAGTACACCCACCTCCTTGTGGAACACCAGTGGTAATTTCACACCACTGTGAATATTTGTCGTCGATCCGGATACGCTGCCGACGGCCTTTCAAGTAACTTACAAACCACTCTACAACAGAAGGAGCCAAATTTATATTATCAAGTAATGCTAGAAGGACGTCAAAATCAACAGTATTAAAAGCATTACTAAATTCAAGAAGGGTAAGTATCGTCACCTTTTGGTTTTCCATGCCCTGACGTATGTCATCAGAGACTTTTACTAGCGCCGTTACAGTACTATGACCGGAACGAAAACCTGATTGACAAAATGCTTTAGATAAAAAAGGAAGTATCGAAACAGGTCTATATTGGGAAAAGTCAGCTGGATTACTACACTTGAGAAGTGGTACAACAGTAGTTTGTTTCCAGATAGCTGGGAAAGTAGAGGAGAATATAGACATATTGAACATGAATGTGATAGTAGGTAGGATAATATTTAAAATTGGAAGAATCATTTTATGACTAATGTCGTCATTTCCAACTGCATTAGAGGATATAGCTTTAATACTATTTTCTACCTCTTTATCAGTAACTCGATTAAAGATGAAGCTATCATACAACGGTTTTGACAAATTTAGTAAATTTTTCAATGTTTCTGATTTCGTGATCAAACCGAAGTTGTGGATATTGGATGTAAAATGGTGGTTCAAAGCTTCAACATCTATATTAGTTGTCACAAGATCTCTTAACTTCCTAACTCCTACTGATTTTAAAAAATCCAGATTTTTGATCCATCACCATGTTCAATAGATACATGATTATGTCGTCTCTGCGCATTTCTACACATTCTACTACACCTATTACGTAGATACTTACATTTGGTTTTATTTTTTTCAGATGGATCTTTTTTCTAATTAGATTTAGCAATATTCCTTTTGTTCGTTAATTTAAGTAAATCAGAGTTTAGCCAGGGAGCAGGTAAATGTTTTAGCTTAACAGCATGCACTGGAGCATGCCGATCGTATAGTTGAGTAAGGAGAGAGTTAAATATTTCAACAATCTTATCAACATCTTGGCCCTGAACTACTGCATTCCAGTCAAGCATCTGAGCGTCTTGGAGAAGCCTTTCTATATTTAATTTATTAAAATTACGCTGCATAACTACTTTATGTTTCAATTTAGGAGGTCGTACCTTATACGATAAGTAAACAAGATCATGATAAGAAAAGACGTCAGCTGAAAGTTGCCCGTATGAAGCTACGTGATCTGTAGAACTTACTATCATCAGATCTAGCAGGGAGGGCAGAAAAATGTAATAATCAAAATTTAAAAAAATGTCCAATAATTGACAAATTTATTCAGAAGATATACGCAGTACAGTAGTACTGAAGCGCTGAATTTCGGTGGGAACGGACACTAACAATTGAATACTGGCGGTAAAACCAAAAAAAAACATAAAAACCTTTATAGATTTTAGCTTTTGTCCACCATCTGACCTGATGGTAAATGATAATGTAATCTAAGATGTTAAACACCATAAAACTAGAAATCTGATTTTCAAATGTTACTGCCTGTGTATAGATGTTTAGCGACTGATTTTCAGCTAACTAAATATGCTCAGAAAAAACCCTACCATCATCGTATTCCGGTGAAGCTGTTAAGACCTTGCTAGGTCATTAGCATAGACAGTTTGAGAAAAAAAACTATCATGCTATGGTTTCTTTACACTGAAAACTATTAAGTGATCACCACCGTCCATAGACTCTAGCAACAACAGGGGAGTGGCAAATATGTTGTCAACCTGTGTATGGAGGCGGGGGAGGGGAAGGAAAAGAGAGAGGGGAAGGGAGGAGGTAGGGAGGGGGAAGAGAGGGGAGAGGTACGGGAATTGGGCCTCTGGCAATCTCACTGACCTAACAAAACGCAACAATAGAAGCACTGTCATTTCACGTGGATGTATCTGTCGGTCGGGTGGTAGTACCGGGACTGAGCTGACCCATTCATGCTGAAACTAGTAATAGCTTCAGCGTGGCTCTACCACCTACAAACATTTTGTGCGTATTTCATTATTTGTGACGTTCCATTTCGCTATGAGCTAAATTCAATTTTAGACGTTCATATAACATGTTTAAATTTTTTAAGATTTCCAGGTTTTATACACCAAGAACGAAGTTAAATTTTTCCGTCCATAAGCTTTTTAGTTTTTTTTAATGATATTTATACTTTACACTGACCGCAACTTCGTCCGAGTTTAACTTTATGTTAAAAAACAGCGATTAATAAAGTAATCTGAATGTACTAATTTTTTACTTTATTTTACTTATCTACTTTTGTCTCGTACTTAAATCGTGTCGTCATTAAAAGTATAGTAACGTTTGCTAGACCGAACCGATTTTAATGAAACAGACATCTCTAAAATTGAAATGTTTTTATTACTTATTTCAAGACACCTGCAACAGTTTTTTTTACAAAAACCAACAAGGTACAGACACGTCCGATTTCCATTCTTATTATATGTGTAGACTAGCCTCTGCCCGCGACTTCGTCCGCATGGAATAGTTTGGGCTAACGCTAACACGCAGCGAAAGCTCTCAAGAAAAAAAGAAACCCGACTTTGAAACATTCTTCATTGGTGCTCCGCTCCTATTGGTCTTAGCGTGATGATATATAGCTTATAACCTACTTCCATAAATGATATATATATATAACACCGAAACAATTTTTCAAATCGGACCCGTAGTTTCTTAGATTATCCCCTACAACGTCACAAACTCAAAAATTCACAAACTTTACCTCTTTATAATATTAGTATAGTTACACGTATAGAATTTGAAGATCTTGAAAAATAGCATAACGTATTAGAAAGGGCTAAAATTTGATTTAGCTCATTCTAAAATGTAACGACACATTTAAAAATATCTGATAACTCTAATAAAAAGTATTGAAGCAACTAAATTCAACCACCTCTAAGAATAAGTGCTATATGCAGCAATAACTCCCTCGGGGCGGGAAATTTTTGAGTACAATTTTTGATTATAAATCTTTTATATGCAAGCAGAAATATACAAATATTTACAGTTTGCACCTGTCTTATTATTTGGTGGTTAAAGGAGAATTTTGCTTAACTGTGGATAATGGTAGAATCGGTATTTCATCTCATAAACACCTCACGCAGTTTATGCCTCAGGGTGACATGTGATGGTTGACGTGCTTTGTCTTGTAGCCTGATTGCGGTTACGGCAGACACGTCTTTTCTGTTGCCAATTTTTTTATACGTCACTTCTCCTTGACAGCCACTGTGTCACGAATTTTAACGTTTTATTTAGAAGTGTCATAATTATTATCATGTTCTTTTTATGTGGCCGTCAAAAAATTTGGTAAAGCAACAGAGCATACTTGAATTCTTTTTCATAAAAAAAGGTTTTTTTAATAAATTTGTGGCAGTTAGTTAGTAGTTTGTTTCAGTTTTCTTCGTTAGAAATTCAAGTGAGTCGGGGCAGGCAGGTAGTCAAATATAAAAGTTCAGTCGGTATATAAATTATGCAGTGAACAAATGATCTTTATAAATGTACCTTTCACAACATTAGAAAGCCCAAAAAGTATTTTTTTCTGTTTGCTTGAACACATTAATATTTAAAACTATCAGCCTCATATGAACTTCATCATCTTCTTATACCTTTACTTCACCTAAGTAGAGTCGGCATAACATCTTTTCCGTTTTCACTCTCCCCTGGCAGATGTCATCTTAATATTTAAACTTTTTACACATATATCATTGTCCACACAGTCCATCCATACTTTTTTCGGTCTTTCTCTACTTCTATATCCGTCCACCATCAAACTCAAACTTTTCTAGTTACATGATCTTCATCTCTTCTCGTGACATGTCCATACCATGCTAACCTACTCCTCAATTTCTCTGTCAGTGGTGTTATTTTCAAACTTCTTCTATACTCATTCTTATTATTCTTATCTGCCACATATGAACAATTATTACAACATTTTAAAATATCTAATATTACCCTTAGGAGCGTGAGGGGGCGAGAGGGGGGGGGGGGGTAGCTGGTGTGTGCCCAGCTGCCTCTCTATAAGTAGGAGTCCGGCGGCCACCTTCCTCCGGGCAGACCGTGGGGCGGCTATCTAAGGGGAATAGTTTAGACCGATCCCTTGCCGCTCCAACATCACGGCCTGTGTGTGTCTCTCCCCCGAGAGGGTACCCACCATCCATCAGGTACAACCATACGGGATTTCCCCACGTAAATATAGGACCTTTAGAAGCGGCGCTAATTCTATACAAAATACGAGTAAATGTCTGTGAAGGGCAAAGGAGAGCGAAATAAAAGTGCTAGTGGACCGTATGGTGCGCGATATCAGGGTTCAAGATTAGATATAATCAAAAGAGAGTGAAACCGCGAGATACAGTTAGTTATTAAAGTAAACTTAATTACGCTTAATTATATGTCTAACATATTTGCATTAATAAGCAAGTAAATGAATACATTAGGAGTAAAGATGTCTGGAGGTAATTTCTCTGCGACATGCTATCGTTGGCGCCGACTATTTTATTACGCTAGTGAACTATTCTTTCATGTAGGTAACGTCTCTGTATGCTAGTCTGTCCGTCTGGGTGTACGTAATTAGACACCCATTGAACCGGTTTACATGATTCGCTTTTTAAATCAGGTATATCCTTTCCATGGTTTGGTTTTAGTACATGTTTTGCTACATTGGGCAATAAATGCAACAATTTATGAGCTTCAAATAAATTATACCTGTGATCATGGACGTTATGATGGATTTCCTTAAAGTCTGTCCTATTTTTTGTTTAAACTTTTGTTTTACATGACTTTACACTTTACATGACAGAGTGAACTAAAAATTTAAAACATCTTAACGTAATTACTTTAATTGGGTTCAATATTTACATAATAAATATTATGTAGAAAAAAACACTGCTATAATTATTTAGATACAAAATAAATCATTTTGTTTTTTTTTTTTTTTAATTAAAATTACCTTTATAATTTTGTATTGCGAGCAGAGACGTGGATAAAGCTGGTTTATAAAATTTACATAAAAAGAACAGGTATCACATTTAATTATAATCCGTGTATAGTTAACTAAACATGGTTCCGATGTAATAATTGATGCAACGGGAACGTAAAACTGAAGAAGATACACTATTGAGCGTCGGTTAATTTCCCTCAAGAATGCAGCTGTTTTGGTGCGCGTGCGACTGCTCGAAGACGCGGTGTGGTAAATAATTTTGTAATATTGTTTTTTTTTTTTTTTAATATCTTTTGATAAACGTATTTCGTCTATTATTTCAAGGCTTCGTATATTAAGTATATTGTTAGATAAAACTTGGATTTTGGTGATTGTATTGTTACGTACATTGCATGTCGACCTACGTATCATGTGCGCATCAGCACAGTAGAATTAAATTTATGTTTACTAAATACTTGAATTGTTAGTTGCGTTCAAGTACTCAGGTCGCACCATATTATTATTGTAACAATAGTAATACATAAACGAACAGTGACCTAACAAACAACTGTATTCCCACAAACGGACACCCCAAAAACATCTTAAATGTTAGAACAGGCTCCTCACCCCTACAGTGATATAAATACAAAATGATTAAAGAAAAGGACGGAAGTTGTGTATAATATCTTAACATCTCTTACGTCAAAACGACGTAAGCTTTGCGTTTAATCACATCTCACAACGTTACAGTTTAGTTACATATCTAACAGCCTGTGTTTATACGACTAATAATTAATTAATTAATTATTAATGACGAGAAAATAACAAGAATTTTACTTAATTTTTATAGTTATTCTAGTAAATTTAGAAATAGGGTCTCAGATAGAAAGCTTCAGATAAAAATCAATGTGGAACGGGCTGGACTGTTGGAAGTATACATTTGAATCCCACTAGAATATACCATAATAATATTATATTGTGATGTTAACCCAGTGTTTCCGTACGTGGGACCTATGCCCCACAGGGAGGCAATTTGATAGTTAATGGGGGCAATTAAAAAATAAACACGACACGACTTTAATGCTTTCGCTTTGGGTTATTTAAATGCAATGCTAAATATCGGAGATAAATTTAACAAAACAGGCAAATTCTTAAAAAAATGCTGTACATAATTATTAGGTATAGTTTCGTTTGGCGCTACCGAAATACGGTTTTATAATGGTTAAATGGGTTTGTATCCTCATAACAAGTATTTATTACTTTGTTAGTAATTATGGTGCGTACTACTTACATGAACGCCTCCAAGTACCGTCTACTCCCGCGGCACCCAGTTTCTTGTATATTAAATAGTCACGATTATTACATAAGCCCATTTACGTGCATTTATTTACCGCGATATATTATTATTATTTTGAGTGGCTTTGATAAGTTATCTCTGTATCTCGCTATACAAGTATGAAGAGGTCGACTGTGGTGTTTAATTAGAGGAAACTCGTATATTTTATTTTATATTGATAACAGAAAATTCTGGAATCACTAACTGGAGTAGCATAATTGTAGTTATGGAATTTTTATGTTTTTTTTTTTTTTGTAGTGAAATCTTCTTTAGGCACTTTGTAATAAACGGGTTCGTCTTCAAAGGAGATGAGTTTAAAGTTCTTTTTTTTTCGAACTGACTACGTTACTGATCTAGCAAGGTTTCAACAGCTTCACCGGACTACGGGTTTAAACATTCTTGTGTATGCAGACCTTAACAGTCTCAGTGGGTACTGATCGGCGTTCCGGTTACCACCGACAGAGAAATAGCTCTTAATATGCCGAAAATTTATGTGTATTTTTATATTTCAGTAGTATTTTTTTGGCAGGGGATAAATTTATGTTTTTGCGTTATCATATATGATAGCAAGTGTGACCAACCGCTGGCACGTCTTGCGTCAGTCTAGCCACTAGACGTTTATTAACTAACCAGTCGTTTTTTTAAATTGTAATATTCTATTTTTGATTATGCCACATTCATTTCTTGAATTAAATTGTCCTTTTATGCATAGAAGTAGTCATTCAGTAGTCGAAGGTTTTTTATTGAAAACACTAAAGCTCGGAAATAGCTACAAAATAAAAAAGAATGAAGAAAATCGTCTGAGAAACAAAGGAGGGAGATGTTCTTGATCGTTTCTTAATTTACTCGATTAGGCCTCCCATGGCAGCGGTTTAAGTCTAGGTTCGATCCCTCGGTACGGAGCCCTTGAGTGCGTTGCTTGCGCGATACGGTGACACACAAATATACATCACTGCTACCACACTTCACGATCACCCCCACACACGTACACGTCTACACGCTTACACATGAAAGTGGAAGGGTTTACTTTTTCCCTTTATCGAACTGAAAAACTGTCAATTTTCCGATAATAAATATATGGAGGAGTTGTTCAGGCGTGTATGCTTGGTACACATGTACGTTTCAACAACTCATACATATATGAATAGTTAGCTAGGTTAGCTAAGATAGGTCGCGATTTTGCATGCAACAGGCAACAGCCAAACTGAGGTGTGCCTTGCACCCTTGAGCTGGTTGCCAAAATAAAATCGGCTGAGTGCCTTAAGCGCTCGCCATAGTAGTCCGGTGAAGCTGTTAAGACCTTGCTGGGTCAATAGCGTAGTTATTTCTCAAAAAAAAAAGTTTCTTAATTTCCTATTTATATATAGATTATCTGTACAAAATAATTTCGATGTTTCACATCTGCTAGACGACCCACGAAAACTAGCAATTTTTTAATCCAAATTGTTTCATTTTCCGTATTTAAGCAATATCGAGAAAAAAACAAGAAGCTGGAAAACATCGGAGATAGTCCTCATCAGATTAAAATGTATAAGTAACCATAATATATAGCTATATAAATGTGGTAGAGCCACGCTGAAGCTATTACTGGCTTTAGCATAAATGGGTCAACTCGTCCGGAGTAGTACCACCCTCTCATAGAAAACTGACGTGAAGTAACAGTGCTCGCATTGCTGCGTTTCGTTCGATCAGTGAGAGCACCGAAGGCCCACATCTCCTCACTTTCCCCTTCAATGCTTCAGTTTTTTTTTTTCATAAAAACCTTGTCTGGACAATTACAGACATGAATTAATCAAATAGATGCAGTAATTCTCAAGAATATGCTAACATACATTCAGTAAATGATCATTATTTACATAGATTTAATTAAATCAATATAAAAAAATGGCGACAAATATGTATGTATGTTTTAGTATTTTGAGAGATCTGTATATTTAGTACATTTACCGGTTGTGTATATTGCAAGATAGTTCTTAAAGTGTAAACTCAATTCGCACGTCACATATGTCATTTGTATTCTAAATTTGAATTATCATCCATAAACATTAAAAGTTTTTTTTTTTTTTTTAACTTTATTTTTGGCAATCAACCGTTCAGATTATTACTGCCATTGTCACGTAGTCAATAATATTACAAGCGTAGAACGATCATTTCAACAACAAGCGTCGTGTGAATCAACATTCTAACAAGATGGTGGCTCCCTTGTTAGAACCTTCCATGGAGTTTTTGTGGCATCTCAGAATTGCATGCTCCGTGGTATTATTTTTCATTCACTTCACTTATGCATAATAAACTAACCATATTACATAAAACACCACCAACTTAATACAATATAGAGTCAAGTAACACAAGATTATGAATAAAATATAAAATCCACTACATGACAGACTGAAATCTCGCCAAAAACTCACATTAAAAGTTACTTAGAGTTTTGGCGGGATCTCAGTCTGTAATGTAGTGGATTTTAAATTTTATTCATAATCTTGTGTTATTAGACTCTATATTTTGTAAATTTGATGGTGTTTTGCGTAATATAGTTAGTTTATTGTGCATAAGTGAAGTGAATGGAAAATAATACCACGGAGCATGAAATTCTGAGATGCCACAAAAACTCCCTGGAAGGTTCTAACAAGGGATCCACCATCTTGTTAGAATATTTATTCACACGATGCCTAATATTGAAATGATCGTACGACGCTTGTAATATTATTGACTACGCGACAATGGCAGTAATAATCTAAAAGATTGATTGCTAAAATTAAAGTTAAAAAAAAGTGTCACACTGTTACTTCTAGTGACTGATTTATATCAATGTTTTTACTATTTGTAGGTGCAAAAAATTTTATTTAAAAATTTAAAAAAATAGGGGTCCATATTGAAGGAACGCACTGTTTCGTTTCTTCTAATAAGAAGCTATATCTAAACTAATTAGAATAACGTTTTCTCTTAAACTAAAATGTGTTAGACACTAGCTGTAGCCGTGGCTCCGAACGTGTTGATTACGATGTAATTATTTTTATTTTTAGTAATATAATGCATGGTTTTCGAAAATGATTGGTGAAAACTTTTTTAAACGCGCTGAGCGGTATTTTTTGACAGGGGATTAATTTATAATTTCGCGGCATGACATGCTAGTATACGTAACCAACCGTATTGCGCTTGCGTTAGGCTAGGACACATTGTATAGCGACCTATATACATGTTATATTTATATTTTGTATTGAGGCTGCGACCTGTCATATGTCCGATGAACCCAGGAACTATATAAAAAAGTATAGAATTATTATTTAGAATGCCAGTAGATGTGTAAGAGATATTATATTATATTATAATTCCAATTTACAAACCATCAAATTTTAATAATTCACATTACACTTCAATTAACAACTCAAAAGAGAACCCAATTGAAATTCCATTGTTTTGAGATTTCACTTCTGTAGGCAGTCCTTATGAGTGCCTCCAGTGTATTTATTGTCGACATTTAATTATAATATAGTATCAATTTTTAATTAATCAATTTTGACAATAGGTGGTGCTACTCTGTATTTTATGGCTATTAACTTATACATTATAATCTATGAATCATATAATGAGGATGAAGTCTCGGACTGTTTTCGTACTTCTTGATTTTTTTCGATATTTCTAAAATAATTTTGTAATAACCGTTAACGCCCTTTTTGAGTTAACTCCTTACATATAACGAACATGCAAAAAGGACGATTTTAAATATTCAATATGATCAGTAACTATGATAAAATTAAAATAAATGCAAACATACAAGAGTATAAATTTATTCATATAGGTCTCTCTGTCGTCCCGCAGTCAACTTGAAATTCGCAAAAATATATTACAAAGAACCGTTTTTAATTTCCTTATCGTAAAAATAAAAATTGAACCCCCGAAAATAACAACACTTTGCGAGTGTTTTTTTTTTTTCTTCAAAGGATTATCCCGTCAAAACTGACACGCCCGCATCCGAATTAAAATGTTTAAGTGCGCGGCCAGTTTAAAAAATGCTCAAAGTGTCGGGCGTCAATCTCGCTGATTTTCATTAAAAAAAATAAACGAAATTAAAAAAGAAGAAAATATGAAAAGAGGTTGGTTATCGGCGACTCGTGTCTCTGGTTCTCTCAGTTTGAGATTTGAACGCATCGCGTGCGCCCGCTCCCGTCTATAACGCAGTATTTTCTACCTACCACGTTCACGCGCTCCCCTTTTGTACCGTTATAACTATAGATTATAACAATTATTATATCTACAGATAACGCGTGTGATTGTGAACGTAATAGTGATGTGCTCTGTGTCCAAAATATGTGAATAGGATTTTCTTTTTGGAGATTTTTTTATCTGTGTTGCAGGCGAAAGTGTTTGTCAAGAGTGCTGAAAAGAAGATGCGTGTTTCATTTTTGTAAGTTGTAATTTTATCATTATCCTTTCTGTTGTTGTATAAATAAATGGTTTATCTTTCAGGAACGATAAGATTTATGAGCGAAAATTTTAAATTTCAAACTAACAAACGATTTAAATGAATGAATAAAACAAACAGTAGCACGTTCGAGTGACAAAGCCGCGAATAGAGCACGCTTCCATCTGACTAATGCGTTTGATCAGCTGAAAGCAAAAAGTTGCAAATAAAGTTGAACGTGTTAAACACGATGTGAAGCGAAGGAAAGTTTTAAGGTGCAAATTTTGTATACAAAACTATAGGGATGATTCTATTTCAATGTTGTCTATGAAATTCGTTGGACAATTTAATGACTTCAGTATAAATATGTCTTCTATATCTATACATATAATAAGAAAGTAAATCTAACGAGTACTGTTTAGATTTTTGGGAAAAAATTGTTGCAGACGTCTAGGGATAAGTAATAAAATACATTTAAATCATTTTTAGAAATGTCTGTCTGTCTGTCTGCTTGTATCAACACGCGTCAATGCTAATGTACTGGGTTCACGTAAAAACCTCACTAAGAAAATCGTAAAGCATATCCTCAGGAGTAACCTAGTTTTTGTTTCAACAAAATCGGTCCACTCTATTAAAAGTTATTATAATTTGAATGACGGCTTGATTTAAGTATTAAAGAAAAGTAGATAAGTAAATGGACTTAATAAATGAAGATGATTTTATTAATCGCTGTTTTTCACATAATGTTTCACACGGAAGAAGTCACGAACATAGCTAGTTGATAATATTATACCTAAATTCAAGTCAAATTACTTCGAGTTAAACCTTCGAGGGTTCACCGTGAACTAAAACTACATAATACATGATATCCATTATCAGAATAGCCCCTCAAAACTTTTACCGTTTCTTATAAAAGGCCGTAAAAAGTCGAAAACTTTAAATTTCGGGAACAGCTAATTCATTACAATTTAGATGCAGTATTTATGTGAGTAACTTGTTTCTATAAGTAATCGTGTATGAAGGCATGTCACTGAAATAATAGAATGTATGCCGCATCTGTTTTTTTATATACCCATATTATTAAGTTAAGGGCTAGTGAAATGTCAAATAATGAATCACTGGTGATCGAGAAGAACCGGCAAGAAAGACAATTTGATTTATCTTTTCATGATATATATTTTTTTAATATAGATAGTTACATTAGTTTTTAGTGGATGCACAGAGATTGGCATCATTTCCAGACGTCGCCATTGTTCACGTATTGATTCGCCCTATAATATAGCCTTTAGATATTAAAACCCGCTTGATATGGTGCTTGAACTCACTATCCGGTCAATCGTTAATGTGCTTTGTGACATTATAAACCCTAACACTATTACATTAAAAAAAAAACTGTTATTGGTCTCAATGACCCCGAAACACGGAATGACCAATTTGTTATTGTTTCTAGCATTTTAATCATGTTCATCTTTTACTAAATCCACTTCACATCACGCTTTGAAGATCTAATGTTTTATGAAAGAACACTGTAGCAAAAGTTCACGGTATAGCAAAAATAAGGTATTGAGATGGTGATTATCCTAAATCTGCAACTCCGAACTCTGTTACTATTCATAGTCTAAAGACCAGAATACGGTAAAGTATTTGTTGATATGTATAACAGAATCCATTGCCTTTTTGTACTGAAATGCTGTTCTATCATCTTAGAACTGGAATACATAGTGTTAATGTGTATCGGTGGGAGGAAAATGTAAATTCCAGTATAAAATAGAACATTTTCGCTTCACAACAACATCTAAAGCGGTTTTACAGTTAAATAATTCTCACTTTACCAGTGACGGACGTTGATTTAAATATCTATAAGCATTAGAAACATTTAGGTACTTTTAGCAATAACGGCTTAGCGGTTAACGTGTTTTCACTACGTCGATGGATGTAGGTTCCTTGCGAACCAGCAAGGGATTTCGGTGAAGGAAAAGATCATGATGTCACCATTGCAGGGCTGTGATTTTTTTTTATATCAAAGGAGGCAAACGAATAGGTGGGTCACCTGATGTTAAGTAATAACCACCGTCCATAGACACTAGCAACATCATAGGAGTGCGTTGCCAGCCTGTATATGGGGGAGGAGAGAGGGGAAGAAAAAGGAAAGTGGCGCAAAGAACGAAACGCAACAATGCAAGCACTGTTACTTCACGTCGGTTTTCCGTGAGATGGGTGGTACTAGCCCGAAGGAGCCGACCCATTCATGTTAAAACCAGTAACAGCTTCAGCGTGGGTCTACCACCTACGAAATACGTCTGCCTGGCTAGCTGCCATGCTCAAATTGAAAGTTTTTTTCGAACTGACTACGCTATTGACCTAGCAAGGTCTTAACATCTTCACCGGACTACAAAGTTGAAAGTCTGTCCTAAGAATCTATTGTTATGTTCCGGTAGCTGTACTTAACAGCCAATATTTAGACTTAGTCCATGTTATTAAAAAAAAGTTAAATTCGTATTGATTACTTGCAGGCTCGTGTTATCCTTCTTCGCAAGTCTAACCTAACCTAACCAAAGCGAGATATAAGATAGAGATAAGAGCGAGATGTCGAACGTTCGGCGAGCGTAGTACATTTAATACATAAGTACCCAAACTTTTATAAAGCAAGTTTTAAATACGCATATAACTTTTTCGTTTTATGCATATGTTTATTTTTCTGATTTCTATATTTTTTTTGCTTTTTCTGTGTGCCGAATTGTGGTTGCTATATTTTATTTAGTGTTTATACTTGATAAGGAGTTCGATCTCTGCCTCATAAAATCAAAGGCATTTGCCCTATTTTTCGTTGATTTCAAAGTCTGATATTTCTTATGTTTATCAAATTGTGGAGAAGTTGATAGTTCTAGTTTCCTGTTCCTATATTGCTAGTAATCTCTTTTACTATCAATTTATCGTATTTTAGGTACGCGATTTTCCCCTTATTTATTTACTCTATTAATTGCTTTTGTAAAGATTTCCTTTTCTCTAATACATCCTTTGAATAATCTTCCATAATATATATATATATATATATTTACTTTTCTTTTTGTTTTTTAAAATTTCCATTTTCTTCCAATTATTTACAAATGAAACTAGGAGAGGTCTGGGTTTATCTCCGTCCTTGGTTTTATTTCCTATTTGAAAGATTTTATTAACTTCATAATCTTCTAAAGTTATATTTAAGTCGCTTTAAATTTTATCTTCATATATTGTAGCAAGTCACTGGAGGCTTGTTTTATTTTATTTTATTTTATTTTTTATAATTTTTTTGTAATAACACCCAGTATGTTTATCACATTGGACCACATCCTTATTTAACTTCATGTAAGATTGTGGCTAAATGATAAAATCGTTATAGAAATATAAATATCTTTATTTCTAAAATTCATTATAAAATTAACTATGGCCCTAAACTGGGCAATGCCTGTCTCATGGAAGCCTGCTGATTACAGATTGACTAATTTGATGGTGGCGCTTATGAAATCGACAGTTAGAGAAAATTTAAAGTTAAATACTAAGCTAAATAAGTGGTTGAGTGTGAGATTTTTTTTTATCTCACAGGAGGCAATCAAACATGCGATCCACCTGGTGTTAAGTGATCACCGCCATCTATAGACACTAGCAGCACCGGAGGAGTTGCTAGTGCGTGGCCAGCCTGTGTTTGGGGAATAGGGGACAGAGTGGAGAGGGAAGAGAGGAGGAAAGGTGGCCTCCAGCGCTCTCGCTGACCGAACGAAACGCAACAATGCAAGTATTGTTACTTCACGTCGATTTTCTGTAAGAACATGGAGATACCTTGGGCGAGCCGACCCATTCATGTTGAAACCAGTAATAGCTTTAGCGTGGCTCTACCACCTACAAAAGTGATAGTGTGTGTGTAGTTATGATGTTTGTGTGTGTGATGCTTATAGAGTGTCTTGAGTGGAAAACACTGCATTTTTATTATTTGTATCATCATCTTCTTATTCTTATCCCTAAATAGGGTCGGCACAATATATTGTCCTCTTCCACTCTCGCCTATCAGATGTCATCTCAGTAATCGTACTTCATTCTTCGTACAGTCCATCCATACATTTATCGGTCTTCCTCTATTCCTATAGCCATCCATTATACTCAAAACCTTTTTAGTTACATGGTTTTCATCTCTCCTTATGGTACTATGCTAACCTATTACTCACCGACTTCTCTGTCACTGGTGCTATTTTCAACATTCTTATGATATATTCATCTTAGTTACACAACATCCTATAGAAGAGAATATTTCATGTTTGGTTTTTTAAACCAAAATATGCTTTCCGTCCGCATTCCGTACGCTTTTGTTGCGATTTTTGTTGGTAGACTACTGCTTTTATCGGTGGAAGTATTTGAATCACTCCTAGAAATGTCTACACAACTATTAACTGTTACTAAACTTTGAGAAAGGTATTTTAATTTATTACGTTACTTAACACTAATTGATCTTGTATTTTAACGATTCAACGGCATTAAATCACGTGTTGTCGTGTCAGAGTGTTTTTTAAATATTCATTTAGAGTAATTTAATGGATAAAAATAGGTGTTTAAAAGAATGTTTATTTTTGACTTAAGGGCACGGTATTTCGATTAAGAGAGTCGAGAATTGTTAATTTTTTTTTGGGTTCAATAACTCTCACTTTACAAGTGACGAACGTTGATATGAATACCTGTAAGTACTGGATACGGTACCGCGGTTTTGTTATTTGTATTACGGATGAAAGAATATTTCGCGTGTGATTTTTTACAATAAAATAATTCTGACTATGTCAGTGACGAACATTGAATTAAATATGTGCAAGCCCTGGATTATACTACTATAATAAAATAATAATTTGTGGTATTCAGGAGAGGATATAGAATAAGTGTAAGGGGTGTCGAGTAACATCTTAAGACTTCGAGACACCTAAGCCAACCTCACCTGCACGTGGTGCACCCTGCTGATAAACGAACGAGGCAATGGCGATAGCAGGGTGGTAGGGTTTAACAGCCCGACTGGGTCGCAACCACCATGTACATGGCGAAAAAGCCCGTCATAGTGCTTTTGCTCTTGCGCGTCGCGTTTCGGGATCAGCCTGTGCATATCCAGTACCAGGTGACTTTCGTCATTATGGCCGGCATGACAGCGGTGACCGACGATGGATGATCTGTCTCTCGGTGGTCGCCACTATTTTTGGATTGTACTATGCTTACCATCAGGTATAGTGCAGTCACTTTGTCGTGCTACAATAAAAAAAAAAAAAGAATACAATTTCAACACAGTTATGTAATTCTCACATTCGCTAGTGACGAAGAATAATTAAGATCCCGACTAGAAGGTAGTGATATCTTTCAAATTTTTCGATTCAGATGTAGTAGTCTTAAACGAGTTCTTCACACGGAAGAAGAGAGATAGAGGAGCGTATCGCCTTTTCCTTACGTGACGTTTTTTACCAGTTCACTCTGACCGCAAGCCGCGTTACTCTATTATTTCTTACTTAGTTATAGACAAATTAATTTTTAATTTATTAATGAATATTGTTTATAATTTTCCTAGTGGGTAGATGTGTACACGTATTGAAGCGATATTGACTAAGAGGTTTGCATGTTGGGATACCTATTTGATTGACGTAGGTTCGAATCTTTGCGAAGTAGCTGGATTAGTCGGTGAAGAAAACATCTTGATGAAGCTGTGGGAACACGCACACACACCATACTATACTAGCAGCATACTAATGTAATACGAACAGTACAAAGTTCAATGCATATAATGCGTAGCCAACAAAATAAAGTACGAATGTCGTCACTTTGTAATCAAATAACATTGTACAGTCGTTGTGTACACTAACATTATTGTTAAAAATAATTATATTGTATTATTTGAAAGATGGGTAAAACATACAGTGTTGAGAAAAAAATCAGAAGAAGTAATAATTGCACAAAATGGTGCAAACGATGCATCAAACTTGCATATGGAACAACCCTTAGAGAAATATGGTTGGTTAATTCTCATTACCTTAACAACAATAATCATATACTTCGCGTATATGATATACAGAAGATGTAAAAAAAGTACAAAAAAGATGTTACGTAAGGAAATGACTGTATGGCACAGTAGTAATAATCTCCCGATGGCTCAACAGCAGCCGCCTATCAACATTGTGTAATGTGTAAAATATATTGTGATGTTTTTTTAAAAAAAAAAAAAAAACAACAGTGTATATTTCAAACATTTTTATTTTGTATGTTACAGTTTTATTATAGTATAGATTCATTTTTTTTCAAAGGGGAGAGTGCTGTGGGAACACGCACACATTGTAAACATATTAATATAAGAGTCTTATATACGTAATAAACGCCAGTTGGCTCTCGGCTCTCGTGCATATCATTTCATATCCCGGTAGGGACCCAACAAAGCCATAATAATGTGGTAGGTTTTTTTCTAATTTAGTTTGGCTAGCTACCACGCTCGAATTGACAATCTGTCGTCAAATAGTAATAGGTGTATCCCAGTAATTGCACTTTAGAGCCAGTCCCTCTTCAAAGATTTACTTTGTTTACAATTTGGAATACTTCATTATTTAAAATCTGGTGAGATCAAACGCTACGTCTTATAAAACAATTTTAAAAAAAGTCGAGGCAGTCATAAGCACTGCTGACACAAGTGAAAACTCACAATAATCTAATAAATGTTTTCTTTCGAATTTTCATATTAAATATAGTGTGAATGACAATAGTTAAACCTCAGTATTAGGTTATCGCAATTATTAACTTTATCGTGATGCTCGTATCTATTGGCTCTCGGGGCAATAATTATATAGTTTTTTATATAGTCTGTTAATCAATCAAATGTATGATGAGCTGCAAAATATCAATTTTATATGTATACAGGCCGCTATACTATGCGTCGCTAGTCTGTCGCAAGCTGCTTAAGCGTAATAGTATCTAGTATGTCATGACGCGAAATTATAAATTCTTTTTTTTTCGAAATGACTACGCTATTGACCCAGCAAGGTCTTAACAGCTTCACCGGACTACTAAGGCGAGCGCTTAAGACACTCAGCCGATTTTATTTTGGCAACCAGCTCAGGGGTGCACGGCACACCTCGGCTTGGCTGTTGCCTGTTGCATACAAAATCGCGACCTACCTAGTTAGCTATAACCTAGCTAACTATTCATATATGTATGAGTTGTTGAAACGTATATGTGTACCAAGCATACACGCCTCAACAACTCCTCCATATATTTATTATCGGAAAATTGAGTTTTTCAGTTCGATAAGGGAAAAAAAGTAAACCCTTCCACTTTCATGTGTAAGCGTGTAAATTGAGTTTTTCAGTTCGATAAGGGAAAAAAAAGTAAACCCTTCCACTTTCATGTGTAAGCGTGTAGGCGTGCACGTGTGTGGGGGCGATCGTGTAGTATTGTAGCGGTGATGTATATTTGTGTGTCACCGTATCGCGCAAGCAACGCACTCAAGGGCTCCCTACCGAGGGAGCGAACCTAGGCTTGAGCCGCTGCCGTGGGAAGCCTAATCGGGTATAATTATAAATTCGTCTCCTGCCAAAAATACCGCTTAACGAGCGAAAAAACACTGTCAATTCCAAAAAAAAAATTGATTGCTATCATTTGAACGGTACAAAGGCTGATGTATACAACGCCATCTAGTAACGAGTTGTAGAATAATGGACCGCAAAAGAACTTCTTGTATCAAAAAAAAAAACACTTAAGAATGCTAATTTGCGTAGTGAGCAGCTTAAGTAAAGTTTACCAGTGTGCTATATGTAAACCTACCTATACTTTATACAGACATTTGTACTTTGTAGGGAACGTAACAAGTTCTTTGAAACTAAGTAATATTATTTAGAATTACTATTTAATTGTAAAACAAGAATACATTACAGGACAGTTTAACAGAAGATACAAGGTAATACGGCATGCACACTTTCTACCTACAGTCATGTTCACAAGTGCTTTGAATTAAAAATATATATTTGCAATTAACTGTAAATATAATTTCAATTCGGGTTTAGTGCTACAAATTTTTATTTGTTGCTTACACAGTTAAGAGAATATAACGCCTAAAAAGTTTTATAACACATGACTGTTGTTTACAGAACTCTCTATCTGGTATTTTGCAAGCATACGCATTCATTTAAAAATTCTTTTCGGTATTTCATTGAAGAATGCGTTAGTTTGTTGCAATCCATATTTAAGTATTATAGTCGAAGTTAGAGTAAGATCAGGTTGAGTGTGCTCTATAGACCTCACACTAAAAGTAGCTTAGACTTTTTTAATTAGACCTTATACTATTAGACCTTATACTAACTAATTAACACGATCGACATCGCGGTCGGTTGCTAGCGTATTTATAAATATTAAATTTACTTTAAGCGTTCTGTACTCACCTGTACAAAAGCTAAAGCACAACTTAACCAACTTACAACAAATGTTTAACTTAGAGAAAATAGCAAATAACTTGAGTGTCAGATAAGTAAAGCTTTTGTTTAACGCCCGTACTCGTTCTAGTATCCATAAATATAAATTTCCGTTTCGAAATGGTCCTAAGTATATTATGAACGAGTGTTTGTGTTTTTGTTTAAATTACTATAGACTTTAATGATGTGATGATGGTTTCGTGGTAATGTGTTAATGTATCGCATGATGTAAGAATCTATAGTGCTATCTGTATATTCTAATGCTCGTATAGTTAGTTATCCATCACCCTCAAATAGAAAATTTGTTGTTAACACGTGTAAATGTGGTCCATAAGTTGCATTTCAGAGTGAAGATTACATAGTTTAGTAACTTTTCTGTTTGACAACCAATATTTTTAATCTTTTTAATAGCTAGTGACACGCTTCGATGTAATCAATAAAAAAAATTGGATACAGTTTCTTTACCGTCGATGAGTCGAAGCCTGTGTTTATGTCTTCATTTGTCATAATTTTGAGTCCCTTATGCCTATAAAATTCTCAGGAGATTTCTCACAGAAGGTTAAAGGTGATCACCATTTTGGGTAAATAAAGTATTAAATTGTTATGTTTTTTCACTAAAATTGAACTTGTTTTTTTCTATACATTTCATATATAAAGGACACTTTGTCTTTGTTTTTCATATTGTATGAAGTGATTCTGAATTCGGCTCTATAATTTAAATATGTACAAGATTTAATTTTTTTTTATTGAAGCACGACAAAGTGACTGCACTATATCTGATGGTAAGCATGGTACAATCCAAAAACAGTGGCGACCACCGAAAGACAGATTATCCATCGCTGGTCGCCGCTGTCATGCCTGCCATAATGACGAAAGTCATCCGGTACTGGATATGCACAGGTTAATCCCGAAACGCGACGCGCAGAAGCGAGTCACTATGACGGGCTTTTTCGCCATGTACATGGTGGTTGCGACTCAGTCGGGCTGTAAAACCCTACCACCCCGCTATCGCCATTGACTCGTTCGTTGATCAGCAGGGTGCACGACGTGCAGGTGAGGTTGGCTTGGGTGTCTCAAGTTTTAAGATGTTACTCGACACCCCGTACACCCCAACCAAAACAAAAATTAGAATCATTGAGTTACATTATGAAATTATTACTTACTATTTGTTATAATATCCATTTATCTAGTAGGTCAGTAAGCTAAAATTGCGCCGGAGAAATATAATTTCGTGCTTTGTGCTGTACTTTCTGATTTATACCTATCTTCAAGTTGGTGAACAGGATATTGAAATAAATGAAAACCTCACGAAATTATAGACATTTCAAAGTAGCAGGAAAATATTGTTGATTGAAGAAGGCGTTACTTTGCGGAAATCCATAATTAAATATTAACTTCCTAGCGGAAGTGCAAAGTGGCATCCACTATAATATTTAGGAAAATATTGTTTCTATCATTATTTCTAGATTGTTTTTGATTTAACAAAACTCCAGATAAAGAGGGTGCAACTGTCGTTTTGGCAATACTGACTTATGTATATCGGAATCAGGCAAAGAGGTTGTAAATAACTGTTTTTTTATCATATAAAGAAAACAAACAGGTATCACCTGACATTAAGTAATTACCGTCGTATATAGACACAAGTAACACCAGCCTAGTCACAAGTGCTTTACCAGTCTGTGTTTGGAGAGGGCAGGGAGGGGAAGAGGGGAAGTGGAAACACTGACCGAACGAAACGCAACAATGCAAGCTATTGCCCTTACGGGCCTTTACAGCTTGACTGGACTACTAAGGTGAGCACTTACGGCACTCAGCCGATCTTATTTAGCAACTGGATCAAGAGTGCACGCCACACCTCGGAATAGGCTGAAAGGTAACAGCTTAGTTATGCAACATCGTGAATTAAACAAGCTAAGCTAGCTATTCATGCTAATATGAGTTAGTTAGATACACATGTGTACCAAGCATGTGTAAGTCAGTAACTCGTATATATATTTCGTATCGGGAAAATAAGTTAAACAAAACTAACTCAGTTCGATAAGGGAAAACAAATCGAAGTAGTCATAAGAGCTGAGAGAATAAATAATAGAATAAGAGCTGCAGAGAGGAATGGAAACTCAAAACAATGAAGTTAATGCGTTCTCTTTTGAATTGATATATTAATCATAGTGTGAATTATAATATTTAAAATGCAGGATCTGTTTATTGAAATTATTAACACTAGTAGGATTTTCATATCGATTGACACTTGGAGCAATAATTATTTACATTTTTATAAAGTCTATTTATCAATGAAATATATGGTGAGCTGCAAAATGTCAATAGTACTCGTACACAGGCTCTTATACTACGCGTCGTTACTCTGATGCAAGTCGCGCAAGCGCAATACGGTATGCTTAAGTATTGTATGTTCAATCCTTTTACCCAACTGTAACACAGTGACCGCGTTTTGAGGGGTTGAAAACTGTGTCTGGTAATCGCCTTAAAGTAATTGTTGGATTGTCAATCAATTATCGTGTTCTAATCCATACAGTATCTCCTCCAATCTGAATTCGCACAAAACTTGACAGCCTAAAGACGCCCATTTTTTTTTATATTAACGAAAGTACGATTTACATTGCACGCTTTATTCACCATAGGTCATTCTCCCGCTAGGTGCCAACGGACGATAAACCTACAAATTAATTATATCTCAACTTGGCCGAGACTGCGTAGTTAAGTTATAAATGCAAATACAACCGCCGCATCAGCTTCGTACAGTCATTCTACATATGTACCGTTAAATTATATAAGCACTATATATTTTGTAATGTTTAAATCTATACATATAATAAAAATGTAAATCTGACCTGTTGCAGTTGTCTTGGAAATCATTGTAAGATTTTTTTTTTCTCGAACTGACTACGTTATTGACCTAGAAAGATTTCAACAGCTTCACTGGACTACTATAAGAAGTGTCTTGTAAAGAAATAAATAAGTAATGAAATACATTTCAATCAAAATTATTGTAATTTGAATGACGACGCGACTTATGTACGAGAGAAATGTAGATAAGTAAATGGACTTCATATTTAAAAGATTTTATTGGTCACTGTTTTTCTCTTAGATATTCTCTTTAAATATCGAGATTTTTAAAATTATTGACAGAATTGTCATTTGATATTAATTTTTGGTTATTTTATTGAAGAACTCTCCCCGCCCGCTTGCAATGGAAGAGTCAATTCGATCTGAAGATGTTCCGTGAAGGAGCGAAACACGTGTATGATTGTGACTATTTCACATTAATTAATTATATAATTTTTATATTTATAGTTACATACCAACACTGACAATTGCCGCCAGGTTCAACCGTCAGCCTAGGAAATTTAAATTCAATTTTATTGTTTAGTTGCTTATAATTACGCTCTCTCTATTCAGATGTAAAATTTTAAGGTACATCTCGGATAAATAAAATCAAATATGTAAAATATAAGTGGTAAAGCCTCGCTGAACAGATTACTGTCTTCAGCTTGAATGGGTCGGCTCACAAGGGGTAACCCTATCTTCACACAGAAAATCGACGTGAAGTAACAGTGCCTGCATTGTTGCGTTTCGTTCGGTCAGTGAGAGCGCCGGAGGCCCACCTTTTTTCACATTCTTCTCTCTCTTTATCCCTTCCCCCCTCCCCCAACATAGATTGGCAACGCAATTGCGACTCCCATGGTGTTGCAAGTGTCTATGGACAGCGGTGATGCATATTCGTTCGCTTTCTGTGATATAAAAAAAATGTTTTGTTGCATTGAGACGTGGTAGCAGCCAATCTACTTCAGGCGGAAGTGCAAAGTATAGTCCACCATTTTTTTTTTTGATGTTCAATGGTTCGATTGTCATTTTGTTTATTGCCTCAATTATTGGTTTTACAAATTTAGTCACGTTTAAACTCTGTTTCTAAGTGTGACTACTCTCGATGATCGTCGTTATTTTTACACTGATTATTATGAGACACAGTGCAGTCACTTTATCGTAAACGATCTTTTTAACAATAACTAACTATATGTCCATAAACCTTTGTCTACGGGAATAAATAAAGTTTAATTTATTATCGATATAACATGTAGAACAATACAACAGGAAACGTTTAGTTCTTTCGGGCACCGCTGTGTTTAACATTCCCTACTGGGTACATTTAGTATTTGATCGCGCCGCGATAGGCCGGACACATTGTTGAGCTGTGATTTGAATATCGAGTTGTATTCGAAGGTATTTCTATAATGAGTAGTGCTTTTGTTTTTTTTTTACTGCACAGTGAACATAGCACAATCCAAAAACAACAGCAATAGTCTACAGAACTTACAATTTATAGAAGTTCGCCGTTGAATGTACACTAACTTTTGAACTTCGTAGAGACATTTATATGCGTCGCACGAATACTTTCATGTATATCGGGTCTGCTTTTGATTAAGAACAGAACTTATGTAGGTACTGTGTGTGCACGTGTGTACCCCTGTGTGTTGTTAGTTATTGATGGAGTGTCACTATACCGCGCTAGTAACGTGACGAGGGCTTCACTCCGAGACATCGGATCTAGGCTTGAGTTGTTGTTGAAGAGGGCCGCGGTGGGTGTGCAGTAGTGAAATTGACTGATGGGTTACGGCGGCTTGATCAGTAGTATGCCCACGAAATCGGTTTATTTGCATAATCGGGTATAAATTTTTCGCTATAGTTATTTTATCGGAAGGATCGGTAAAGATATTTTGCGGCTATCCTTTATAGAGCGGGCGCCGAGGTTGATATTGTTATTTGGCGGTGGATACTGGCATATACTGGCATAATTCTTGGCTCTCTCGAAATAGTTGGTCGTCAACAACTTTAAGTAAGTCTAGATCGAAGGAAAGAAATTCATCGACTCAATTAACTTAGTTTAGACGTAAAAGATTTACATTACCACACACAAACAAGGTTATTACAAATGGAAGCTATTAACGTATGATTAATGCTTTTTTGTCTACTTCATGAAAACAGAATGATACAATCATTTTACTTAGCATTTATGAATTATATACAGGTTGTGGTTTTTATTGACCGGGATTTTATTTTTACAAATTTGTTTTTTAATATTTTTTACTAATAATTAATCGTAAATCCAGACGTAAATTTTTAAAATGAGCCAAATTTAAATGTAGCCGTTCATAAGATTTAAAGTTTTCTTTTATAGACGTGAAAGATCTAAAGTATGAGCATCATAGAATGAAATTGAAAAAAAAATGAACGGCAAAATTTAGTTTTTGTTTATTGAAGATTATTAAAATTTGTAAAAAAAAAAAATAGTAGCAGGTGTCTTGGAATAAGTAAGAAAATACATTTCAATCATTTTTAGAAAAATCTGTCTATTTGTTTGTGTGAACACTGCTAAAGTACTCCGTTCACGACAAAACCTGACCAAGCATAAAAGCATATCATATAGCAACTCATAAAGCATATCCTCTTATACCATTTACTCTTAGTTTAGATAAAAAAAAAAGGTTGCCTGTAAAGTCGGTATACGGGCGAAAGTTTTACGTGACAACGACTTTGAGTGGTAAAATAATTTTAATGTGAATATTCATTCGTATAGTAGTCTCTCTCGCTCTTAGGCGGGCTAACCATGCCCGAGTGGAAGGGACGCGTGCCTCACACTCGCTCTCATTGTTAGCGCATAACGTGAGCGGAGCGTAACGCAGTTTCTTGAAGTGTCACCCGGCAAACCAATTTATAAGACGTTGTCACGTCAAAATTGGTTAATTCTATCAAAAGTCATTATAATTTTAATCACGATGCGACTGGTACGAGAGAAAAGTAAATAAGTAAACGGACTTACTACATTCAGATGATTATATTAGTCACAGTTTTTTTTCATTAGACTCCACGTAGACGAAGTCGCGGACACAGCTAGTAATAAATATATAGGAAATAGACAATGTTTTCCAGAAATATAAAACACAAAATTAATTTTCAACCAGCCTGTATCAAATAAAAAGAACATACTGTACAATTGAATAGTTAATTTCGTTTCACACGCGGTTACACTTTAAAAACGATATATTGTAATCCGTGAGGATTATGTTGTGGAGGTCTGTAGGTTACAAATATGTTTTGCTTCAACTATAAACCTTAATATCGAGTTAATAAAGTTGTCAGTAGATTTTTTAGAGTAACTTTGGAATGCAAACATAAATAATACGCTATAAAAATAGTAAAAATGTAACAAATTAGGTATGTACGGTGTTGTTACAAAAAAGTTATATACGCATTGAATACTTGCTTTAAAAAGGTTTGGGTACTTTCGTATTAAATGCACCGCGCTCGCCGAATGTTCGACATCTTGCTTTTTTATCTCGCTTTGGTTAGGTTAGGTTTTTTTTTCGAGATGACTACGTTATTGTCCCAGCAAGGTCTTAACAGCTTCACCGCACTACTAAGGCGAGCGCTTAAGGCACTCAGACGATTTTATTTTGGCAACTAGCTCAAGGGTGCGCGGCACACCTCGGCTTGGCTGTTGCCTGTTACATGCAAAATGTGTTGTTGAAACGTATATGTGTACCAAGCATACACGCCTCAACAACTCCTCCATATATTTATTATCGGAAAATTGAGAGTTTTTCAGTTCGATAAGGGAAAAAAAGTAAAACTCTTCCACTTTCATGTATAAGCGTGTAGGCGTGCACGTGTGTGGGGGTGATCGTGTAGTGTTGTAGCAATGATATATATTTGTGTGTCACCGTATCGCGCAAGCAACGCACTCAAGGGCTCCCTACCGAGGGATCGAACCTAGGCTTGAGCCGTTGCCGTGGGAAGCCTCATCGGGTGTGCGGGAGCGAAATTAATCCCCAGACCACGGCGGCGTGATCTGTGGTTACGCGGTTATCGTTCGGTTAGGTTATGTTAGATTCGCAAAAAAAAGGATAATGCGAACTTGCCTCGGCAGCGATCGGCAAGCGCGGTGCATTTAATACGAAAGTACTCAGACTTTGTTAAAGCAAGTATTCAATACGTATTAACATTTTTATTATAACACGGTTAGTTATTAAATTGATGTTTGTTTTGTCTAGCATTTTTACATCTAATTTAAAAATTAATTTTTCGCTGTTTCACGCCTTAAAGAGACCAGTTACAGTGTTGGTAACAAATTGGCCATTCCATGTTTCGTGCTCACTAAAAATAATAACAGTTTTGTTAGGTAGTATAAGTCTTAGATTTTATAACAAAGCCCCAAAGCACATTACCGATTTGCCAGACAATAAATTATGCATCGTATCAAGCTGATTTTAATGTCTAAAGGTTATAAAAGGATGGATCAATATGTAAACGATGGTAATGTATGAAAATGATGTCTTTCTTTATACATCCGCCAAAAAAGAATGTAACTATCTGTTTGTAAAAATATGTTTTTTAATATACGATGAAAATAGCACGAGGACAGAGAAGTTGAGGAGTAATAGGTTAGCATGATATGGGCATGTTATAGAGAGAGATGAAAAGCATGGAACTAGAAGAGTTTTGAGTATCATGGTGGATATAGGAGTAGAGGAAGACCGAAAAAGGTATGGATGGACTGTGTGAACAATGATAAGTGTGTAAAAGGTATAAATACTGGTGATGTATTAGGAAAATATAAATCAGATCGAGTTTCTTGCCGGTTCTTCTCAATGATTGGGTTGTTTCTCTGAATTGGTGGTAGCTTTGTCGTTCACAAGAGCCTTCTCAGGACCTAAATTGAATAAAGTGTTTTAGATTTGGATTATGAGTAATCGAGAAGAACCTGATTAAATCTCGATCCCGTTTATCTTTTCTTTGTACATAATTTAATAGATTTGAATATATTTACAAATGAATCACCTCTCGAAGTAGCATGTTAAAATCAAAACAGCCATGACGAAGTTGTACGACCTTAACCACTGGACTGTCCAAAATCGTGGTGTTAAGCTCTTTACAAACGAATGTATACCTCATGAGGCACAAGTCCAGAGACGTTGGTAGCATAAGCTTAAAAAATACCTAATTACAAACTTTCAAAAATAACAAATTATGAATTTGAAAATCATCATTTTTTTGCTAGACCATGATCTTTACAATTTACGATGACATAAAATAAAAAATAAAATAAAAACAAGACCCGCCATTTTGAAATCTGGTCCTAAAAATACAACTGAGAGGTTAAACTGTCCAGACCGCAGTGATACTTACACTGGTGGCGAACAGGAGAAATCGTAAAGTGTAAAATTTAGAACAATGAGCAAAATTCTTCAAGATTATTACCCATAATATGTCTTGGAGTCACGACATTTTCGAATCTGTTGTCGAAAATTGAGTAACTCAGCTGTCTCATTGTTCGCGGAGTCGTGTCGAATGTACTTGTCATAATATGTTAATATGCTGCTTTCCATATTCCTGAGATCATTTGCCAGTAATGTTTAGTGGTAATTTCGAAAACTTAAGCATTATTCGAAAATACCAATACTACGCGGATATTTATGGTCCAATATTAAATTATTGGTGCTAGAATTAGCTAAAAGTCTAAATAATGGGTATGGTTTACTGAACAGCAAAGATTTCTTAATAAATATTCCTATTTATATCCGTACTAACTGATACCCGTAGCTTCACCTGCGTCGTTTGATTATTTTATTATATCTCAAAGGACAGCGTTTTCGAAGAAAATTTCCAGGCGGCTTGACTTTTTCCAACACTTTCAACAACTATCGTTCTATTTCAATCAATTTACAAAAAACCTTCACAAATTATATACCTAAACCTTCCTCGTGAATCACTCTATCTAATAATGAAAGAATGTTCAGTAGTTTTAGTTTTAGTTTAGTTCAGAACAGACAGATTGATGCGGGGGAAGACTGTCTTATATATATAATATGTGCAGTTCGAACAAATAATCCAGTCATCTAGAAAAACCGGCAAGAAGCTCGATCTGGTTTGTTATTTGTTATATATATATATTTAGCCACTCGATATAATGTTTTAATGTCGGGTAGTTATACTGTGAACGACCCATATAAGAGACGGCGCTTGTAGTGTTGACATTCTTTCGGTGGCCGTCGTAACGTGCAATAGCTCTGTCCGAACTCGTGTCAATTTTTTAAAAAGTGATTTCATTGTTAGAATTGATTCTTAACAGTTTATCTTCATTGGGCATGTTTTTTAATAATCAATTATTGTTTAGTTCAAAAATTCTGCTAACAATATACCCATATATTTATAAATAAACATTAATGATGCAATAGTTTTAGCAAATGTAAAGAAGGGGATGTCATTTCTAGACATTTTTTGCGTTCACTTCACATGATGCTTGAATTTAGGAACTCGTAAATCGGTAATATATATTGGGACTTATTTGTAAAATCTAACATTATTATAATATATGTGAAAGGGAGACTAATCATAATAATTTCAGTTTACAGATTATGAAAGTTAAATAATTCATATTATAATTCATTTAAAAGAGAACATATTAAATTCAATCGATTTGAGTTTTCCAATCTGTCCGTAATCCTAATGAGTGCCTCGACTTTTTTACATGTTTCGAACCACATTTGGTTCGGGACTGAAAAAAGATAGTCGTTTAAAAATCACCCTAATGTTTAACATTCTTGTCTAGATATTGTCAACTGTAAAATCTATTGTAAATTTAAACGCGTGGAGAGGAAATAAATATTATATATTATTTGTACTACGTGCTAATTACGGTCTTTGATGACTGATAAATATGACGCCTTTTAAAGGGCAAAACGTCTTTAGGCACTTGTAGTCCCGTGAAGCTGTTAAGACTTTGCTAGGTCAATAGCGTAGTCAGTTCGAGAAAAAAAGTCTTAAAGCGCATTTAATATTGAACCAAAGTGAAAATCGTCATGTTCGGAGCGGTGACGTTGAATCGGGTTTACTCGACACGCCTCGACATCAAGCGCATTCATTTCGGTGATGCATTTGTAAATATGATACTCTGCTTCAGTCGTTATAAACAAGGCTTAATATATGGCAAAAAGTGCATAGTTACAATAATTACATTATTATAATACCTATAATATTATTATGATACACTCGTATGCTTTGGATACAATCAATGTAGTATTTCAAGTAAATATATATATTTGGATATAACATTGAAGATTTTGTACATTTATTTATAAATTTTGACTTCTATCGTATATACGTACACACCCTTTTTTATTTTTAACTCTCAAAGGACCAAAAACAATAAAATATCAATCTATTTACACCTAACTGAACGCGATTTTTGAATTAAACCTCAAATTTCCATGTAATTAGACACCTTTGTTATTAGACTATAGAAATAAATATTTTCATGTACGGATGTAACCTAAGATTTCAAATAAAGCGACTCGCAGATAGATAAACTAAATGTATAATTTATGAAAGGAATTAACATACTTGATTGTCGAACAAATGTCAGCCACTATCTACTACGTCCTAAAGCTGCTTATACACTAAAGTGAACACGAGCGGAGAGAAATTGTGGGTAACTTTTAACACTTTTTTTTTAATTCTTTAGGCACGTTGAGCGGTATTTTTGGCAGGAGATAAATTTATAATTTCGCGTCATGACATACTACGCAAGCATGACAGGCCATATTGCGCTTGCGCCAGCCTAGCGACGCGTAGTATAAGGGATTGTGTACATGTAACACTGATATTTTGCAGCTCATCATACGTTTGATTGATTAATAGATTCTATAAAAATGTGTATAATTATTGCTCCGAGTGCAAATAGATATGAAAATTACGCTAATGTTAATAATTTCAATAAACAAATTTTGTTATTTAAATAATGTAATTTACACTATAATATGAATATTCAAACGACAACACGTTTGTTTCATTGTTTTGTGTTTTCACTTCTGTTGGCAGTCCTGGTGACTGCTTCAATTCTTTTTAATATTCTTTGCGCCACTCCTTATAGTCACCGGCCCAAGTTTCTTAAAAATTGTGATATAACTTGGTGTAATGTCGCTCACCACTCCCCGTTCGCATTGTCGCGATGTTTCGTTCCGCTCAAATATACACACGGCACTTTTTTTTTCGATCTGATTACGCTACTGACCCAGTAAAGTCTTAACAGCCTCACTGAGTAACAAAAGCGTAAAAGAATGTTTTGGAGTTTTTGGCGGGATTTTAGGCTAGCATGTAGTGGATTTTATATTTTATTCATAATCTTGTATTATTTGACTCTATATTTTGTAAATTTGGTGGTGTTTTACGTAATATAGTTAGTTTATTGTGCATGAGTGAAGTGAATGGAAAATAATACAATGAAGCATGAAATTCTAGTTTATTGTGCATAAGTGAAGTGAATGGAAAATAATACAATGAAGCATGAAATTCTGAGATGTCACAAAAACTCCTTGCAAGGTCCTACCACCATCTTGTTAAAATATTGAAACACGACGCTTGTAGTATTATTGTATTGTAACGTCCATTGAAACAAAACATTGACACTGGCAAGTGCTTCTGCGGAGCCAAAACAAGAAAAAGAAGAAAGAAGAATGTTTCATATGAAGGAAATTAATGCCCTTTCTTCTGTATTTATTGCGCTACTGATTTTGGTCGCCAGCCCAAGTTCCTAACAATTGTGATATAGCTTCATTTCCGCGCTGCTTCGTTCCGCTTAAGTGTACACACGGCCTTAAAGTTTCACCGAGCAACAAAAGCGAGTTAAATCTCTCGGCTTGCGATCTTGTGTGGTAGGTAATCAAATAGAAAAAGGGAATAAAAGTAGTGATGTAAATACCCAAGACTAACAAATCCATGGCGTCGGCGCCACGACAAATGAAAATAAACTCGTAGGATGTCGCGAACTGTCGTGAGAGTCTTGTTAGTTAAATTAAATTATCAGTTTGAGAGTAATAACGTCTGGATATGTTTTAATTAATATCACAATTAACGTTACCGAATCGTATTGTACGTTGTTATTAATATATATTAGTATTATGAGACTGGAGAGTTTGTTTATTTGCTTGATTTTGTGAATGCACTAATGTCATGTACTAATTGGTCCAATTTAAAGAATTATTTCAGTAGTAGATAAGTCTTTATCGAGGAAGGCTATGTATCATCACGCTAATACCACTTGGAATGGAGCACGATTGAAGAATGTTTCAATATCGGTGTATTTTTCCTTTTGAGATCTTCCGCTTCGTATTAGCGTTAACCCAAAGTAACTGTTCCACACGGACGGAGTGGCGCGCAGTAGCTAGAGCGCTATAATTTGCGTCGTATTTGTTGCCTCTTCTTTGGCGAAGAGGACCACTTCTGGGATCGACCTCCAGGGCCCTCTCCGCCGCCTCCTTCTGTGAAATGACGGTCTCGCAGAAGGAGGCCACTGCAGCCCAGACGTCCTCGCTGCCGAGCATGGCGGAAACCACGTCCGGCAGCGAGAGATCGTCCCCCACCACCGCAACCAGGGCGCGGCGCTGATCGCCCCACGCGGCGCACTCCGAGAGAGTGTGCTGCGCAGTGTCCGTCTCAGCGCCGCACTCGTGGCATGCGGCGGTGGGCTCCCTGCGTGCTATCCGGTGTAAGAACCAACCGAAGCATCCGTGCCCGGTCAGCACCTGCACCAGACGGTACTTCAGGGAACCCCAGCCCCTATTCACCCAGGCCGACAGGACCGGGCGGACGGCGTCTATGGTAAATCTTCCGTAACGTTCGTCCGCCAGGCCTCGGCCTCACCTCTCTATTTGCTCGCTGCGGGCCGTAGCCCGCAGCGCAGCGATCTCCCTGGGCGCCGGAGGTCTACCTCGGGATTTTCCTGCCGCCGCGTAATTGTACACGGCGGCAAAAGTTTCCGCCTCCAGCTCACCCTGCTGATCAACGAACGAGGCAACGGCGATAGCGGGGTGGTAGGGTTTTACAGCCAGACTGGGTCGCAACTGATAGATTTATAGGTTAAAAATAAATATTCCGTTGGATTCAAAGAGATATAATTCAACGAACAGAGAGAGTACAATTCAGTGACACAGTAAAAACCGGAAGGACAAATATAAAAGTGACATTGACATTAGTGACATTAATGACAATACATTGTTAGAGACCCAGATATACAAAACAGCAGAGTATGCTACAAACGATCATTATTCTTGACCTAATTTATTTATAGCTTTGTGTTTACATATATAGCTCTAACACTACCCCTTAAACCAATGTCATAAATACTTAGTAAATACAATACACTGTCTATAAACTTTAATACAATGTAGAATGTATATAAACCAAATTATAAGAGTAATTTACAAATTATATAAACATAATTCTTTTACAAATTTATCATGTTTCTCTTTTGTCAAAGGTTTTGTCAATAAATCTGCAATCATTAAGTCTGTTGACAAATACTTAACATTAACAATGTTCTTGTTTATATTTTCTCTAATGAAATGATGTCTCATATCAATGTGCTTAGTTCTACTATGATACATACAATTAGTAGTTAATTTTTGAGCAGATTGGTTATCATTATATAACATTACATTACAATTAATATTCAGCAATTCATTAAGAAAATTTCTTACAAAAAGAGCTTCTTTACAACTATCAGAAAGTGCCATGTATTCAGCCTCTGTGCTAGAGAGAGCAACAGTTTTTTGCTTACGACTTTCCCAAGAAATCAGTGAATTACCAAGCTTAAAAACAAAACCAGTGAAAGACTTACGGTCGAGTTCATTTCCACCCCAGTCAGCATCTACATAAGCAGTTACGTTCAAACCACTCTTCTGAAAAACTAAACCATAGTTTATTGTACCTTTAAGATAGCGAAGAACACGTTTCAAAGCTTTCCAATGCTGTTCAGAGTGACACTCATTAAATTGGCTGAGCATACTCACAGCATGAGCAATATCTGGTCGGGTACACACTGCTATGTACATAAGACAGCCAAGCAAATTCCTGTAATAGGAATTCGTACTTTTATTATCACACTTTTGTAATTTAATTCCTTTTTCTAATGGTGTTCTAGCAGGCTTACAATCTGTCATGTTGAACTTCTCCAATACTCTTCTTATGTATCCTATTTGATCAAGTGTAACTTTATTTTGACTTTTATTTATCCTCATTCCAAGAATGTGATGTGCAGATCCTAAATCCTTCATCTCAAATGTGTTCATAAGTTCACATTTTACCTTTTCTTTTAACGATGAATTATTAGAAAACAATAAAATATCATCCACATATAGTGCAATTATTATTAAATCACTCTTAGTATTTATATAATAAACACATGGTTCTGAAGTCATCCTTTTGAAGTGCATTTTCTGTAGTAACACCTCGTTTATTCTCTCATACCACATTTTAGAAGCTTGCTTCAAACCATAGATAGCTTTATTTAGTTTGTACACAAAATGTTCTTTACCTTTTACTATGAAACCCTCGGGTTGTTCCATATATATATCTTCATTTAAGTTGCCATTCAAAAAGGCAGTCTTAACATCAAGATGATCTATTTCCATATTATATTCAGCAGCAATAGCAAGTAGAGTTCTAACAGTTGAGTGTCTTACCACCGGAGAGAATGTTTCTTCATAGTCAACCCCATACTTCTGTGAGTAACCTTTTGCTACAAGTCGTGCTTTGTAGTTCAAAAGCTCACCATTGAGACCCCTCTTCTGTTTAAAAATCCATCTACACTTAATTGGTTTCTTATTCTTTGGTTTCTCCACTAGAGTCCAACATTTGTTGTCATAAAAAGATTTATACTCATCTTTCATCGC
>JACEII010000012.1:18105394-18163974 GCA_014332785.1 Antheraea mylitta | reverse complement strand
TGACCTAATTTATTTATAGCTTTGTGTTTACATATATAGCTCTAACAGCAACCACCATGTTCATGGCGAAAAAGCCCGTCATAGTGACTCGCTTCTGCGCGTCGCGTTTCGGGATCAGCCTGTGCATATCCAGTACCAGATGACTTTCGTCATTATGGCCGGCATGACAGCGGCGAGCAGCGATGGATAATCTGTCTCTCGGTGATTGCCGATGTTTTTGGATTGTACTATGCTTACCATCAGGCATAGTGCAGTCACTTTGTCGTGCTTCAATAAAAAAAAAATGTAATATTATTATTTATTTATTTTAGGATCGTCAACATGACAATATATTAGTCAATATACAAAAAGTAAAACTACTGTGATTCATTGTAAATGTAGTCATATTTAGAGACAATCACGGCAAGCTCCAACAATAAATTAAATATCTATAAAATTAAGTATCAGACTATTTTACATATTTGAAGATTTAACATAAAAATAAAAAAATAGGGAAATTTATATAGAAAGAGAAATGAAATATTTAAAACTAATTAATACTCTAAAATTATATTTTGAAATATTATAGATAACAAAGTGACAGAAAGAGACAAAAAAGAAATACGTAACCGATTAAAACTATAATCTGTTCAACAATGGTAATAATAAACTTGAAGATTCCCAAAACCTAAAAAGAAATATTAAAAAGTCATAGCACTGTATGGTAAATATTAGAAACATGATTTGCAAGGCGATAGCACCAACGCGCGTTGTTTCCAGAGAGATTGACGCGTTTTTAACAAGGCTTCGCTATTGCATTATTCATGGGACGTCTCGTGAAGGATGCACGTAATCACGAACGTTCCTTGTAAATACATCTGTTAGGGATGTACCATTCTAAATATTAATGCGTTCTTACGAATGAAAATATGTTAACATTGATATACTTATTACTTTACTACCACTATAAGGTGGTAGAGCCACGCTGAAGCTATTACTAGTTCTGCATGAATGGGTCACAGAAACACCGATGTGAAGTAACAGTGCTTGCATTGTTGCAACAGTGAGAGCGCCGGAGGACTACCTCCTTCCCCATTCCCTTTTTCTTCCCCTCCCTCCGCCCCATCAGTTGGCTGGCAACGCACTTGTGATTCCCCTGGTGTTGCCAGTGTCTATGGACGGTGGTGATCACTTAAAATCAAGTGACCCATTTATTTGTTTGCCTCCCTTCAACACCATAATTCACATATTGATCCACTCTGTAATAACCCTTTAACACCAAAACCCGCTTGACGTGCCGCTTAAACTTACAGTCCGGCTAATCGGTAATATGCTATTGGACTCCATTGTAAAGCCTAACACTGTTACCTAAATAACTGTTATTGGTTTTACGAAGTTTGAAACACGGAACGATTAGTTTGTTACAGTTTCTAGTAATTAGATCATGCCGGTCCTTTACAAAATGCAGTTTTTCAGAGTTTTAAAGGACATAGATTAAATTATCAAGAGTAAAGAGCATATGATTCCTTTTATTCATAAAAAGTAGTATTCTCTAGGAATAGGTCAAGTCTATTTTAAAACGAGTGAAGCCGTGAGCACAAACTTGTCCTTTGTAAGCATGCAAACGCATATGAAGTCGCGGTCGGCAGCTAGTTAACAATATCAAATAAAATTAAATCAAGAATTCTTTATTCAATTTATGCTCTAATAAGGTGCTTATAAACGTCAAAAACTACCACCGGTTCGGAAAACAACCCAGCCATCGAGAAGAACTGGCAAGAAACTCGATCGGGTATATATTTTTTTTACATGTATTTCCAATACATCATACAATAGCTAATAGTGGACGCACAGAGAGTATTCAATTCCAGACATCACTATCGTTCACATATTGATCTACTCTATAATATCCTTTTGACACTAACACCCGCTTGACGTGGCGCTTAAATTTGCAGTCCGGCAAATCGGTAACATGTTTTGGGACTTTATTGTAAAACCTAACACTATTTATTACCTAAGAAACTATTACTGGTTTTACTAAGTCTGAAACATGGAACGACCAGTTTATTACAGTTGTATTTACATTATGCCGATCTTTTACTAAATTCAGTTTTTTAACGTTTCTTCGGACATACATTAAATTATCGAGAATGTATTGGGAGGGTAGAGTTAAGATACCGAATTCCTGGATCTTCGTTTTTAATGATTCGCGAGGTCTCATATATATTGCTCGAATTGCCTGTTTTTGCAATAAAAATATGGTGTCTACCTTAGCAGCCGTAACATACTGTATATGATTAAAATATTTCGTTGATTTGAACTTCTTTTTAATAATGGTAATAATTTACTACGAATTTTTATAGAAAATCATGTTCATTTGGATTTAAGTATTGAAACAGTGTATAGTGAATATATAGTAGTTAGGTGTGTCAAGGGTTTAGGACCTTTTTAACATAATAACAGGTCGTAAAACGAAGAATATAATGGTATAAGTAGACTATAAAATATGAATCATTGCGCTTGTATAAAGTGCCGTTGTACCGCGTAGGCGCACCTTATACCTAGGAGATACCTTTGCATATTATAAACGATCGCCGTCTGGTCTAGGTTATGTTTTATTATAGATATACTAGCGCCTCGTCCCGATTTCGTACGGGTGCAATGGACTAATAAAACATAACTGTCCTAGCTATATAGACACATGTACTTTCTGATTCATTTATGGGCGCTCTGATGTTGACAACATAGCAAAGTTATAAGGGTTTTATATATCGTTAAATAAATATTTTTTAGATATTCTTTAAAATCATATATCATACAATTCCTCACATAACTAATATACTTAATCGAATAATAATGAATAGACAAAATTGCTTTGCGTATATTCTCTTATGTGCTGTATGCGCACCTGTTACAAATAAACAATAGATGAGTTATCGATCGTGGGAAACACAAGTAGTGTTGCCTAAATGCAAGACCAACACGAAATAAGTCTTAGTTTTAGTATCTGTTTTGAGCCAATACACCTAATCTTGGTCTTCTAAGTCCTGCAATTACCAAATGGCCTATTGATGTAACACATTAAATCAGTTAATGTAGTCCGGTGAAGCTGTTAAGACATTTCTAGATGAATAACGTAGTCAGATCGAAAAAAAAAAAAAAAACATTAGTCAGTAGAACAATGCAACAGATAGCTAACACATAGATTCAGATAAATACGTTTAGAAATTATATTAATATACTTAAGTCCAACGAAATTAATTGAAGTCCTCATGAATAGAAGAGTTGTAGAATAAAGACAACCTATTCAATTATATTTATTAATTTGAGAAAAAAAATTATTCACTAGCAAAGCTCAAAGCTCTACTGGCAATAAACCAAATTAAAATGTAACCCTTCTAGATACATGACAAAAGACGAATAAATGAAAGTTGAGCATTCTTTTACAAATATAATAAATTCTTCGGAAATCTAAGAAGCAGAAGTCGTAGTCCAGTGAAGCTATGAAGGCCCAAGGCCAATAGCGTAGTCAGTTCGAGAAAAAAAAAGCAAAAGTGTCACCAGCTAATGTGTGCCTATTTACCTAACACTAAAATGTAACTATTACGTTCCTCTTATGATGGAATTAATATGTATTCATTATTAAATTATCCTCACTTAGGTATGTTACATGCTGTATTTATGTACCTACTAGCTACACCTGCTTTTCACCTATCCCTTAATAATAGTGTTCTTTTCCTTGATGTTTTTTTGATTGATTTCTTTATTTGTACTCTTGACAGCATTTTGCAAATATTTGATGATAATTGGTTTAATACTTAGAGCATGAAAAGGTTACAAACAAACTCCCATTCACATTTGTAATATTAGTTAAGATCTCCACAATAAATTATTATAACATCTATCTATCCTTAAGAGTACAATATTCCTTGTGAGCACAAAACAATCTCTTTTATATCCAATCTGAGCAGCTGAAAAGTTATTTTAATTTTTGGAACGTTGACGAACTTTGACATGAAATTTGTGGCAAATTACATAAACAGTCAGATACACTTGTCGTAGCCTTTCTTGAAACAGCGTCTTTGTCAGTAAATTATCAAAAAAGTAATCATAATCGACGACTAACCCATTGTGAATCTAAATATCTAGTAACATAAATTATTACTGTACTAGATTATATTGGGTAGGTTTATGATAAATAAACTACTTTCTTTCAAACGTAAATACATTTGTTATCTATACTCTATTCGTCGTACTTCATGGTCGTTACCTCTACTTATTTGGTATTCCGGTGAAGCTGTTAAGACCTTGCTTGGTCAATAGCTTCAAATCGAGAAAAAAAAACTCTACTAGTTTGCAATATTTGTGTAATAAAGGAAAAAAAAACCTGAACAAAATTGATACTTAAAAAGTTAATGCATCATGGCCGATTTTCAAACACTAGAAACAACTACTACTCAAATAATGAAGAGTAGCCTAACAAGAAGTATGATTCTTCTAGCTTTTATCTCTTTTACTTATAACAAGGGTGTCACCGCGTATAAAGTAAACGATATCTAGTAATGTGTGAATACCCTAACCGTTACCCTATCTGTTACTCGACAGGGTCTACCACATGCAAGTTAATTCGCCTAGGACTTGTCTTGAATCTGCTTGTACACCTACGTATATTGGCACGAAGTTTATATCACAACTAGCTTCAGCTCGCAACTTCGTCCGCGTGGAGTAGTTAGTGTAGACTAACGCTAACACGTATCGGAAGCTCTCGAAAGAAAAAAACCCGATTTTAAAACATTCTTCATTGGTGCTCTACTCCTGTTGTTCTTAGCGTGATGATATATAGCCTTCTTCGATAATTGAGATATCTAACACTGAAAGATTTTTTAAATCGGACCATTCATGAAATCAGACACTCCAGTTTGGTAATATTAGCATAGATTAACGCAAGTATGGGAAGGCATTATCGTCATGCGTTAGAAAGAATACAGTAGCTGGACCAGTAGCATTTATACGCGTTAAGGGAGTTTAACAGACGGTAATATGGAATTATCAAAATTGCCGTTTTATTGGGATAGCTTTTGACGGTAATTTTAGCTTTAAATGGAAACTCGGGCGGAGTTTATTCCACACACACGTATTTTTCTGTTTTCTTTTTTTAACTTTATTTTTAGTAGCCAATTTACCAGATTATTACTCCCATTGTCGAATAATTAATAATATTAAAATTGTCGTGTGATTATTTCAATATTCCAAAAAAATGGTGGCTCCCCCTGTTAGAACTTTTCAAGGGGTGTCGAGTAACATCTTAAGACTCGAGACACCCAAGCCAACCTCACCTGCACGTGGTGCACCCTGCTGATCAACGAACGAGGCAATGGCGATAGCGGGGTGGTAGGGTTATACAGCCCGACTGGGTCGCAACCACCATGTACATGCCGAAAAAGCCCGTCATAGTGACTCGCTTTTGCGCGTCGCGTTTCGGGATCAGCCTGTACCTGTACCGGGTGACTTTCGTCATTATGGCCGGCATGACAGCAGCGACCGACGATGGATGATCTGTCTCGCGGTGGTCGCCACTGTTCTTGGATTCTACTATGCTTACCATCAGGCATAGTGCAGTCACTTCGTCATGCTTCAATGAAAAAAAAAAATAATTCAAGCTTGTGGTATTATTTTCCATTCACTTCACTGAAGCACAATAACCGAACTAAATTACGTAAATCACCACCAATTTTCCAAATTATAAAGTCAAATAGCACAAGATTATAGATAAAATATAAAGTCCACTACACGACAGACTAAAATTCCGCCAAAAACACTTTCCTCTGTTTAGTCATTGTAAAACTGTTTCGTTACACTTTCAAATGAGCTATATCGGTAATGTGCTTTGGAACTTTGAAATAAAACTCGAAACTTTTACTTAAAAAAATATAATTGGTCTTAATGAACCTAAAATATAGAATAACCCTATTACCTATTCTTCTAATTTGTTATAGACCGCGTTTCCGTTTAAAGCTGCAACGCACAGGTGTGGCAGGATCCATCAGAGTTATTCCGACTTGCGTTTAATTTACTATCCAAAAGTGGATTAACTTTGGTTTATCATGTTCAATGTTACCTTTCGCTTTACATTAAAACGAATCGAGAAGAGGTTCATTGTATAAATAAATACAAGTTGCTTTAAGAGTTTGGCCATTCGTTCCGTGTCGACACCTATCGAGAGTGTGTTTATTTTAAGTTATTTGGATGGAGGAAAGACCAATGGATGCTCAAGACTCGGGGTCTTAACGCTTTCAGTAAATTACAGGGCAATGTTAATGTATTGTGTTCTAAGAGTCTGATAATCTTGTTTGGGATATTATAAACGCTATTATAATATGTCAACGATGGTAATGTATGGAATTGAGTCCTCTCTGTGCATCCACTAAAAACGATTGTAACGTGTGATGTATTGTAAATCTTCCTTATGTATATAAATTTCTTCTATACGTGTGGGTGTCACTTTGTAGGTGATAGAGCCACGCTGACGTTATTACTGGTTTCAGCATGAATGGCTCGCTCTCACAGAAAACCGAAGTGAAGTAACAATGCTCGCGTTGTTGCGTTTCGTTCGGTTAGTGAGAGCGCCGGAGGCTCACCTCCCCTCCCCTCTCTCCTTCCCTCCCTCTGATTCATTCCCTCAAACATAGGCTAGCAGCGCAATTGCGACTCCCCTGGTGTTGCAGGTGTCTATGGACGACGGTAATCACTTAATATCAGGTGACCCGTCTGTTCGTTTGCCTCCTTTAACATAGAACAAACTCCTCCTAAACGACTGGACCGATTTTGATAAAATTATGTATGCGTGTTCCGGTGGATCCGAGATTGGTTTAGATTCAATTGGACCCGGCAGGTGGCGCTGTTGTTGAATTTTAATTTTTTTAATTATGAATGCAGGATAAAGTCCGCTAGGTCCGCTAGTATACATGTATATGTTAACATATATATGTTTATAGCCGGATTTTTCTCGATACATCTTTGGGATTGTTTTCCGAAACCAGTGGTAGTTTTACTAATTATAGGCACCTTACTAGGGCCGATTTTTAAGCGTTTTTGGCTCTTGATATTTGAACTCATAGAAGCTACGTCAGAAACATCATGCAAGAGTTTTTGGCGGAATCTTGGAATGTCATGTAGTAATTGAATCATATTTGATTCATAATCTTGTGTTATTCGCCTTCATATTTGGTAAAATTGGTGGTGTTTTACGTAATATAGTTCGATTATTATGCACAGTGGGTTCTGACTCTCCTAGAAAGTTCTAGTAAGAGGGCCACCAACTTTTTAGGAAATTGAAATGATCGCAAGAAAATTGTAGAATCACTTACACGACAATGGCAGTAATAATCTATTAGAAGATTGGTTGCCAAAAATAATATAATAATAAAATACAATAATTAACACGAGATAATTAAATAAATTTGAAGAAAATTTCTCTACATATAATAGGTGCCTACATATAAAATATTAGTTTTATATGATTAAAATTTTCTTTACATACAATTCGACAACTCTAACCTGTACAATGAGTAACTAAAGCGTAATCAGGAGGCAATAAATAGTAATATCACCGTAAAATGATTTATCTCTCAGTCGTGATCTAAAATAACGATACCTATATAATCTATTGCATCTATACGTACAAATAAAATTGAAGTGTCGGTTATTTGTCCTGTCTGCTTTTTGATACAGCGGAATCGATTTTGATAAGACTTTTACCCTCGGTCGGAAGATTTTTCAGAATTTTTGGAAGCTATATATCGTCACGTACATTATTACGTTTATATGTACACCAGAACGTTACGTATATATGTACATCATTACATATAGGAGGACTAAGGAAACCTATATTCATGCGAGCGAAACCGCGAGCAGAAGCTGGTCTATAACATATAATAAGAATGTAAATATAAAGTGTCTATCCTTTTTAGATCTCTGTGAAAAAAATTGTTACGTGTCATAAAATAAGTAAATATAATATATTTTAATCATTTAAAGAAATGGCCGCCTGTCTTTATGTCTGTCTGTCTGTTTGTTTATATACGCATCATTGCTAAATTACTACCACATAAAACCTCGCCAAGGAAATCATAAAGCATATCCTCGAATAACATTTAGTTGGTTTCATTAAAATCGGTTCAGTCAAAAGTTATAGTCATTTTAATGGCGACACGACTTAAGTACGAGGAAAAGTATATAGGTAAATGGACTTAATACATTCAGATGACTCTTTTTGACTATATTTTTGGCAATCAATCTTTCAGATTATTATCTGAATCTTGGAATTGAATCACAATCTTGGATAAACGATATCCTACGGTCCTTCCCTGTATGTTTGACTACATGCATGCATTATTTAATGACGGTATGTCGAGTAGCGAAGGCATGATACTATTTACAAACAAACTCATTTTCACAGTTCTATTTTTTTTTTTACTTTATTTTTGGCAATCAATCATGCACATTATTACTGCCATTGTCACGTAGTTAATAATATTACAAGCGTCGTGCGATCACTTCAATATTGCGTCGTGTGAATCAATATTCTAACAAGATGGTGGATTCCTTGTTAGAACCTTCCAGGGAGTTTTTGTGGCATCTCAGAATTTCATGCTCTATAGTATTATTTTCCATTCACTTCACATATCTAATAACTACTTGTCCGATTTGAATAATTCTTTCAATGTTATATAGCTCATTCATTGAGAATGGTTATAGGCTATATATGATCACGCTAAGATCAATAGGAGCGGAGCACAGAAGAAAAATGTTTCATAATCGGGATGTTGTTCTTACATTAGGTCAACGCGGACAGATTCGCGGGCACAGCTAGTCTATAATAAAACGCGTAGTTCCAATGCATCATTCAAATAATTTTCGTTCGAACGAAGTCGTGGGCCTAAACTAGTTTATTTTAAAGCCGGTGACTCACTAAGAGTGCTGTTGCTGAGTTATTACGTACCCCATTTTAGCAATAAATATAATCGACAGTTTGACTTACTCTAACATCTGTCATGTCAAATTCTAAGAAATATAAGAAAACAGTACGATCCAAACAAGTTGTAGTCCGGTGAAGGTGTTAAGACCTTGCTGGGTCAATACCTTAGTCAGTTCGAGGAAAAAAAAAGACAACAAGGTACTACCACTGCTATACCAGATAATCTATTCTTAAGCGATGATTGATCAGTGATTTGCGTTATCCGATAGGGGTTTTCCAGTAATTATGTGTGGATTTTTTGAGGATTTTTGACGGCTTACACTCTTGGTGAAATCTCATGAGATTTGTCTCGGCCTTCCCCCACTAATCTCATTAAAGATGTTTCAAAATTTGTATTTTGGGTATAAATGCATTTATTAATGAAAAAAAAAAAATAATTTGCTTTATTATTTTTACTTTAACTTTTTTACTGTTATCACATGCAGTTATAATTATGTTATATTTCGTAATATCAGTATTAAATAACTTTACGATTTCATGAAATTTAATATTTAGACGAATTGTGTCAGATTTCTATATATTGTTCAACAAACAGTTTGTTCGTTTGATATGCTTTCACGCCCGAAAAACTCAACAGATCATCACGCAATTCTGCAAATATTCATTTTTTTTTAAAGATTAAAGGTTCCAAATGAACAGTTGGGTCACCTGATGTTAAGTGTTCACCACCATTCATAGATACTAGCAATACCGGGAAGTCGCAAGTGCGTTGCCAGCTTGTGTATGGGGTAGTGCGGAGGATTAAGATTGAGGGGAAAGAAAAGGGGGAAGGGGAAAGGAAGGGGATCGTCCGGCGCTCTCACTGACCGAACAAAACACAACAATGCAAGCACTGTTACTTCACGTCTATTTTCTGTGTGAGGGTGTTACTACCTCGGTCGAGTCGACCCATTCATGCTGAAACCAGTAATAACTTGAGCGTGGCTCTACCAGCAACAAAAAACAATTTGATATTATGCCGTTTAAAAAAATACTGGTCTTACGGATAGATTAATTATACACTAATGCGAGCGAAGCCGTGTACAAAAGCTAGTAGATAATATAGATTAGGTTCAGTATGAAAGCTATTCGTACGTACGTCTTTGTCAATAATAATGTTTCTAAGGCTTCTGTTGAAGAATTAGCAATATTTATCGTAAAGACGTTATGCAATAAACTGTGAGAGATGTAACACATTATTTATATGACCGTATTGTAATTTATGTTCTCTTGAAGACAGTATGTGCAGAATTCTTCTCTGACGCCGTATGATTTATATTTGTTTTGATTTATACGAATACTTAAGCTGGATAAGTGATGCGGCATCTCATTTTGCAACGAAAGGATAGTTGAGTTCAAATGCGTGACTCCACACTATGGTTATTGTCGTTAAAGGATTTTATTAACTGCAGTACGGTAGTAAAGATAAATATGAAGAAATTTAGATAACTTCTTTAGGCGCGTTGAGTAGTATTTTTTGGCAGTAAGCAAATTCATAATTTCGTGTCATAACATGTTACGTAAGCATGATCGGCCGTATTGCACTTGCGCGATTTACGTCGGAGTAGAGACGCGTATGGACCTATGTACAAGTTATATTGATATTTTGCATTTTTTTTCCTTATCGAACTGAAAAAACTCTCAATTTTCCGATAAAAAATATATGGGGGAGTTGTTAAGACGTATATGCTTGGTACACATATACGTTTCAACAACTCAAACATATATGAATAGTTAGCTAGGTTAGCTAAGATAGGTCGCGATTTTGCATACAACGGGCAACAGCCAAGCCGAGGTGTGACGTGCACCCTTGAGCTGGTTGCCAATATAAAATCGGCTGAGTGCTTTAAGCGCTCGCCTTAGTAGTCCGGTGAAGCTGTTAAGACCTTGCTAGGTCAATAGCGTAGTCAGTTCGAGAAAATTAAATAATAAAAAAAAAAAACTTTTTAAAAATGTATGTATATTGATCCGAATCCCAATAGATATGAAAACTAACCTACTGAAAACCATACTAACGTTATTAATTCCAATAAACAAATATCGAAGTTCAAATACTGTTATTCACTTTATAATTAATATGATAAGAAAAAAAATCATTGTTTTGAGTTTTCACTCAGTCCTTATGACTGCCTCCAGTGTTTATTTTATTAAACGCCACCTGGCAATTATTTACATTTAACGCTTTTATAAAAAAGCTATTCAAATTATAGATCTTCTGTAGTTATTTTTAAGTGTTAAATTATAGAAGATATATATTTTTTTTTTCAAACAGAACGTACTCTAGCCCACGTCCGTAAAACTGTCAATCACGTCACAATGAACGAGCGGTCAATTTCGCTTCCACATTCTCAGCGTGACCTCACTCGGTAACATCTTAAGCCTAGCGAGCACGCTGCTAGCATGATGAAGTGATATCGCTTTCACACACTTCTTTAAAAGGCTGGCAACGCACTTGCGACTCTACTGATGTTGATAGTGTCTATGAACGGCGGTAATCACTTACCATCAGATGATCCTCCTGTTTGTTTGCTCTCTATAATGTAAAAAAATCATCCCTAATTATTTTAAAATATAACAAGAGCAAACCTTTTTCACAGTAAAATCACGATAAAATCACTTCTTCAAGATGCCGGACGACCCGGGAGGCAACGATCCTCTCGAGCGCCTTCCCGGTGTCGTCCAGCAACACTAGGGGCCGGTACGCAGACGCGCAGTCCAGAGGGCGGCCTTCCTTCCCTATGAGGCAAAGCCGCCCCGTCTTCCAGGGCTTCGGGAACTGCCCGACCGCAAGGCAGCGGTCAAACAGCTCCCGAAGCCACCCGCCAAGATGGCCCAACGCTATCTATGGCTAGCACCCGGCCCGGGACCCTATCAGGGCCGGGTGCTTTGCGCCCAGTGATGCGGAGGTGCTCGATAGCTCTCCCCAACTCCTCCTCTGTAACCGGGGGAGAGATGACCGGCGCCTCCTCCACCACCTGAGCAGGAGGCATGGGAGGAGGGGCAAATTCCGGGGGGCTGGGGAATAATGCTCCCACAACCCTCTCAGCCGCCTCCGGCTGAAGAATCTCCGTTGCCAGGAGCGCCGCGGAATTTCTTCCGGGCCACTTTGTACAGGCGCCCCCACGGATTCCTCTCCAGCTCCCGGAGCATCTCCTCCCATGCCTGTTCTTTCGCCCGGTTGATGACGACCTGCAGCGTCTTCCTGCAGGTCCTGTAGTCGTTATACAGTCGGGCCTCCTCCTCGGGGTCCCTATCGATCCGTCTCCGGTGGCTGCGCCCGTACAGACGCTAGGCCGCGAAGCAGGCCGCGCGGAGCTCTGCGAGCTCCGGCGACCTCCTCTTTGGGCGGTGTACGCTCCGCGGCATCGACGCGTCGCAAACCTCCGTGAGAGCATCACGGAGGCGGGCTGCGGACGCGTCGATATCGCTGTTCGGGGGGGACAAGGACCAGGCCTGGACGATAGCCGCCTCTTCCGCTAGCTTCTGGTCGAGGCGGCTTATTGCCCACCGGGGGAATGTAGCGACCCTCCGGGGGCGGATTACCGGCTCATTGTGGAAGGTGGAGACCTTGAATCTGATGTATCAGTGAGCCGATGAGTTGGCGTTGAAGTCACCCATTAAGACTATGGGGAGCAGCTCGAGCCGCCTCACGACCGGCACAAATCCTCCACAGCAACTACCTCCATATTCGCCACCTTTAGAAGGGGCGGCTTCCCTTTCACATGGGGGGGGGGGGGGACAATCCCCCCCCCCCCATAATGTGGCCCGCAGGCTTGCCGGCTTCTGCGCAAACAGCGCACCGCGGTTTTGTTGCGATACAGCTATCCGCGCAGTGTCCTCCCTCCCCGCATCGGAAGCAGGCCATCTTTCGGTCTATGGCCGAGGGGCACATCGGCCGGGTGTGGCCTAGACCCATGCACTTGAAGCACCGGAGCGGTCTGCTGTCCAAGTGCTGGACCCGAGCCATACTCCAGCCGATCAAGATTCGACCTGCTTCTACGAGCTTCCATGCAGCGTCCACGGGGAGGGAAACAAATAGCGAATTGCTCGCTCCACCCTCATCTGGGTGAGGGGACAGCCAGCCGCCTTCGTAATGGCCTCCACGACCTCGTCCCATGATACCGATTCGTTGATACCGACAACTCGGATATCTGCCTTCTTAACGGGCCGCAGTGGCTAGCCCGAGCAGCGACTGCCTGATCCTCTCGGCAAATTTATCCACCTGCTCCGAGGCCAGGGTGCTTGGGATGGTCAGAAGTCGGGCTCCACTCGCACTAGGCATCATTTTTACGGAGCGGATTCCGTAATCTGCCAGGGGCACCTCTATCCTCGCCTTTAGGAGGACGTCTCTATATTTAGCCCCCTTTTCCTCCGCTTCCGGCCGCATGGTGACTAGTACTCCTACTGAGCGAGGAGGAGCGTGTCTGTTCCTGACTCTGTTTCACTTCCTCTTCTTTCTCCTGGCCCCTGTCGGTTTGGGAGCCGCGGTTACTGCAGCCGCCGCCGAAGTCACCTTCTCTTTCTTTTTCTTGTGGCGGCGGACTACAGTCATCCAGGCCTCCATGTCCGACGGGGCGCAGTCTGCTGGAGGTGGCACGGACCTCAGGGATGGCTTACGGGACCCTGGGGTGACGGATCGGCGCTCTGCTATCCTTCTCGCCGCCTTTCGTGGGCCGGGAGTGGCTTTCACTTTATCGGCAGTAAGTGCCGGCCTCAATACTTTCGGCGGAAGGAGGCAATCGTCCTGGGCAGCAATTCTGGCATTGAGCATCTCTCCTACTGTGTTCAGCAGAGAGTGCTCAAGCCTGCCAACCATGCAGACCGCGGTGAAGGCCGCTGAGGAAGTGGTGGAGAAAGCGGTGGAGGCGGCATTTCCTTCTTGTCGCTCTCGTGGCGTCGCCAGGCGAGAAGCTCCTCCTTCATCTTCGCATTCTCAGCACGGAGGTTGCGTGTCTCCCGCTATAGGCGCCTCGTCTCCTCCACCTCTGTGCGGAGGGCCAGAATCTCGACCACCTCCTGGAGGGTGAAGGCTGCTGTCTTCAGGGCACTAATGAGAGGCCCCTTGACGTTCCCCGACGTCGTTGCAACCTCCACGATAGTGGCCGTCTGCCCGCTGGCCATTTCTATTAGCCGGTCCGCATCAAGTGCCTCCAGGTTTATCGGTACAGTCTTGGCAGGCCGAGCGACGGAGGGCTTAGGGTTTGAGGGCTGCGGATTGCAGGGATCTTCATTGTCTTCCTGCGCGCTTTCCTCTGCCGCCGTCCGGGTGGAACAGCGGGAGAGAGCCCGGTCGTAAGACCCATCGGCCTCCCCAAGCACAGCACGCTTAGTAGAGACCGAACGCTTGTTACGCGCTCTTCCTCTGCCCGCAGTTGCTGAGGCCATCTTTGGGGTCTTCTCGCTAGCCTTCATTTTGTATTTTTTAATGAAATATTTTACTGTAATAGAAAAGTTTCGCTTCTATCAGTTGTCTTTCAGATACGCCTGATTTTTTAATTAAATATACTTTAAAAGATTTAAGAGGACATTTATATTAAAAGTACATTAGTGAAAACTCTCTATCCATAAAAACAAAAGAGATATTATAATTGAAAATAAAACGAAATAAAATATATAATTATAAGTCTTTATTCATTTTGATTTTTGCTTTGTGTCAACCCTGAATAAAATATTAAACGCATCGTTTGCCATTATCGCGGCGTAATTGCGGGTGGCTGCCATAAAGCTTGGGTTCGACTGTGGACGGTTAATGAGTTCTTGCGTTTGTAGTAATATTACTAATGTTATTCTTTAATACTGCTGAGTTACTTTGGATTATATTTTTCACCAACGTATTCGTAAAGCGTAAAAATAAACGTAACACCTTTGACTACAATGTAAAAATGAAAATATTATATTTTACATTGCAGTTTTAGTGGTACACTTAAATAAAATATGCTCTCAATGCTTAAGCATATTTTACAATCGTTCACTAGTTTAGCCTTTTGGTGACTTTGAAATTGTAGCATATATTGATATTCAATTTACTTTTGTTCGTGGCTTTGCCCGTAGTACTGTAGATTTGATCTATCATTCGGGTCTAGCTCACTTTATCTGGGCGAAAGGCGGTAAACTAGTTCGTGTCAATGAATTTATATAAGTTATATTATATAAATACCAACCTTTACTTGTGGCCTCTCTCGTGCTGGCGTAGAATTGACTACTCCCTCGGGAACAGTATTTTTATTAAAGGTTCAATGATAATCGGTTGAGTAATTAAAGTGTGAAAGCGAAAGAAAGGGACGAACTCACTTTTGCATATTGACAAGGATAATTGCTACAAATTAAACTTTGTGAGAAACGAATCCTTTACTTTTCGTCTTGTTTTTTCATATTGCTAATATATCCATTTTATTAGCAATTGTTACAGTCGTAATTAAATGAACAATTTTTTCGTGTTAAGTAATTAATGGCTATGTTCCATTTCGGCATTACATTTATAGTAAGCCAACGGTACGTTTTGGTTCATTTGCAATAATAAGCTTACAACTTGTGTAATAAGTGGTTTCGAATACTGACAATAGCCATAGCACTGGTATTTGCGTTTCGTCAAAGAAATTTAAAGCAAAGAACGAATAGATTTATAGAATCTTATTTCTTCATGTCCGTAATCGAGCTCTATATGGGGTGCATTGTTTGATTTGTATTTTATATCGTCAATAGTGAAAGTAGTCATTATTTTTGTTTTGTACTATTACATTGACTCAATCTCACTATTTCGAGGATTATTGTTAATTCATATAGCTCGTCAAATGACGAATATTTTTCTTACAAAATATCTTAAAAACCATTGAAGCTATTTTCACCAAAATTCAAATTTACAAACAGACATAAAAAGTCTATAATCACATTTGTGTACAGGGTTTTTTTTTAATAAAATTACATTTACAGACAGAACTAGTGATGTATTAATATAGTACGATCAAAGTTAAGGCCTTGGCGAAGTTCAATTAGATTATGCTTCGTTGACAGTGAGACCGGAGCCGTATCAATGCGTAATTACATGATATAACGCCGACGCCAAATTGGAGGGTGAATCTTACAGTTTGTTTTCGATTTAGTTTGCATACGAGTATTATGGCGATACGGTGTGGTTATGATGAAGCGAAAATTATAGTCCATCGTCGAACGGGTTCTGTATACGACTGATCGTTCGTAACATAAATTTATAATTAGGAAATAAGAGTAAGATTAACGTAGTGTTTTTCATTCTTTGCTGTTTGTAAACAGCAAGCAACATAAAGATATTTTTACGTTAAGTGGTATTCTTTGACACAAGATAAATCTATACTTTAGTTTGATAACATACTAGTAAGTATGAACGTATTGTAGTGCCAGGCTAGCGACGTGTAGTATAGCGGTCTCTGTACTAGTCTGATATTGATAGTTTATTTTACGATTTTGCCTATAATATATTTGATTAATTAATAAACTGTGTAAAAAGTATACCTATAATTATTATTCGGAGTGCCAATAGATGTGAAAGAGTGACTAATTATAATAATTTCAATATACAAACTATTAAATTTAGACAGTTCACACTATAATTAATTTAAAAATTCAATAGGAAACCCAGTTTCAATTCCATTCTTTTGAGTTATCTTGTTTGTCGGAGTCCTTATAACTTCCTTGACTTTTTTCAATTTTGTTGTTTTCAAACATATATATTCAGAACTATCTATATAATGGGAGAGAGAGATAATCGCAATTTGATACGAGTTACTTCCCTTCCCAATAACGCGTTGCATAAGCTTTATGTAATAAAGTCAAAGAGATTTGCCAGTCATTATTTAAGTGCAAGTCAGAGAGTTGTGGTAATTTCATAGTCCGTTAAATGACGAGATTTATCACATACTTTACAAAATTATCAGACGAATTCATAGCAGACTCCTCTCCATCAAGCCCAAAAGATCGAAGGGGCAATACGAAGATCGTTGCAAAGCATTCTTAGCATTATTGTCTATTGTTATTTAAATTATATAGTCTATTATGTTATTACATATAGGATTGAATAAAACACTTACACCGTAAAATAAACTATAGAGTTGAAAAAGAGATTCAAAATCAAACGTTGCACCATCTATGACATATGCACAACATTTGATTCTGTAGTTTTCTGTTAAGAAACTAATTTAAAGCGCCATCTATTCGAGACCGACGAAACTTACAATTAATAACAATAATCAACATCATTTAATATGTAACTAAAAATATTAGACCATTAACCGAAGTATAAATTGTCACATTTCTCAAGTTGGAACAAACCATACATAAATGCGAACTGTCCTGATGATCGGTTGAGTATTTTCGGAGTTCATCGTGGACAAACATCATGGCAATGGATTTTTATTTTTTAGATTTATTAATAAAGGCTTTATACTATTTAACAATCAGTTGAGAGGAATTAGGAGCGAAGAAATTACCACACAAAGTTTAGGCAAGTAAGTAGGCAATGCGACAACGAAATAGGAGCACGTCGGGAGAAATAATTAGCCTAGATAAAGTCAGAGAACACAACTGGTATAATATAAATCTTTCCTAGAAATTATTTTAAGTCAACTGTAATATTATTTACTTGCATTTATGCACGCGACTCCGTCCGCGTAGAAGCTAACGTAAAACAACTTTTGATAGAGTTAATTGATTTTAATGAAACTAAAATTAAAAGTTACTCGACCATACGCTTTATAATTTTCTTGGTGAGGTTTTATCGTGAACACAGTAGTTCAGCGTGTTCAAACAAACAGACAGATAGATAGACACCTGAAACAATTTTTTTTTTTAAATAATCTAAAAGTACAGACACGTTACATTTACATTCTTATTATATGTATAAATAATATTTTTTTCTCATATTTGCCAAAGACAAATGTTTGACAATACTTATCGTGTTTTGCGATTTCTTCTCGTTCACTTTGGCTCGTTGCCAGAATTTCGTGAAGTGACCATTTTTATAAGATCTACCCTTCCGCTCTTAACTCATGTTGTTTAGTAGTAACAAACGGGTCCCGTGTAATGTCTGGGGATCAGAATGTAACGGTTAATTGATCTCAGACTATTTATTTGATAGTCTAGTGTTTGACTTTAATGATGTGGTGTGATCTCTGATAGCGTCTAAATATGTAGTTAGCGGTTGGCGTGCGTTTTTTTAATGAAATTAATTTGAGACAGTGACTGAATCTTTTTTATGTCGTACGATGAACGTAGTATTTCGGTTCGATTCGGTGTAGGGTGTCAGTATATCTAGCTTATTACTGTATTAGTGGTGGCGGCAGTTAACATGAAGTACCATATTAGCTTCTCTTAAATACCTGATGTGCACCTCGGAAAGTGACATGCCTGTACGTCTCCCTATACAGCAGATATTATATACAGTTGGTCACCACAGTAAGTACAGTATGAATGAATGCAGTATTGTAATGACTGAGAATAAGGTGATACAGAAATATTGTAGTAGTTCGGTAAAAGTATTAAGACCTTGCTAGGTCAATATCGTAGTCAGATCGAAAAAAAAAAACAGAAATATTCTAATTGATATTTATGAGCTCACGTCTAGTTATGAATGATCTGTGTTGAGTAGATTTAAAAAAAAAGTAGTTGCAAATATAAACATCATTATTAAATCTGCCAGCTTTAACTTTGTACCCTATGAATGAGGTTCTTAATTGTAGAACTCAAATTCGTGGGAAACAGAGAAATTTAAAACGACAGTAAATTAACCGAGAATCAGCAAAATGTTAGAATATAGAAAACGTATTCATTAAATAATCATTGAATGTTTTAATAGGTTTAGCTTTATAGTTGTTTAATACTAAACTTGTTATACGTTTATGCATGATTAATTAAATTATTCATTAAAGTAATAAATGCAACGGACTTCCGTTAAAATCTCGAAAGAGTCGAAAGTATCCGGTGCGTTACGGAAGTCGGTAGATAACTTGGCTAAATCGTATTTTAAAGCAGAAGTTGCTTTGCAAGCAATGTGTTATTTCTTTAATATTTGCACATAACAAAAACGCTGTTTTTTTTTTTTCGAACTGACTACGCTATTGACCCAGCTAGGTCTTAACAGTTTCACCGGACTACAATACAACCAAAAACGCTGCAATATATGTAATCTTGAGCATAATGTAATCTAAAAATAACGACCGTCGATATGTCTACATTCTTTCAATCATCGTTGCTGTTATGCGGACCGGCATGTCTTTCTTGTATGTAATATAAATCAAAAGAGAGTCACTGTGACGGGTATTACGACAGACACTATATGCGTGATATTAAGGGTAACACAACTACACTTGGATACTGATTAATTACTATGTGTTTCATTGTTGCGGTTGTCACAACTGAAATTTTATTCATTTTGATGTAATGCACGTTTTCGGTCAAAGAAACTAATAAATTGCCTCAATACACTGAATCTATTTGTCATAAAGAAATACTTCATAGACTCAACACATCAAAATTCTCAGATTGGAGACTTGAAAAACTTGCTACAAAAATTAGTAACTTCTACTTAAGATTTTATTTTCTTGGTTCTATTTTGTGGTTATTTTAATGACTATTATTATAGTTCAAAATAATATTATCTTGAGCTTAAACTCATTATTTATCGTCGACATTTTGGAATTCTGGATCAAGCAATTTTGAATTCTTGACTGAAAATAATCATTCAGTCGATTTGAATGAATTAATTTCTCGAAGAAAGCGTAATCTAGTGTTGTATAATCGTGGTTTCGTCTCGATGTTTTCCTTTACCGAAAGCTCGATCTCTGTGGCTAGGATTCGAACCTAGGTCCATCGACGCGGTGTTCAAACACGCTATCAACTAAGCTATCACCGCCAATGTAGATTTTGAAAATAAAACCATGTTAGTCATTGATAGTAGTGTAGTGTTCCCAAAAATAAAACAATTTTTAAAATCGGTTTAGTTTTTATTCAGTTTAGCTATAACAGACAATTTTTTTAATGTTTGTAATAGTAGTCCACATATATTTTCTATAGTAATCAACTGTTTTTGTGAGATATAAGCGAGACAGAGCGTATTGCGCTTGCGCGGCTTGCGTTAGACAAGCGACGCGTAGTATGGGGGCCTCAAAAACAAAACTTGTCAAAAAAAGCAGTCTCGCAACTCAGTTCTTCTACTGTAAAAAGTTATGAGATCCATGTAATACCAAGTCGGTTACTCTATTAAGTCCGTATTTAAGGAACCTTCTGTCTCAAGTTATATATATAGTCCTCCTCATCGATTTTAATGACGGCGATTTCAAAACGTTTCATTTCTTTCAAGCGTGGGCCCTAATGTGACTTGCGAAACCAAACTTGCTCTTGAAAACCCGATCACATACAGAGCAGTAGAGCTGGCTATTTTGATTGTATGTATACGTGTAAGAAGGTTTCGGTCTATCTTTTAATACCTGGCGTTTTTCGTCAATTATTTGCAATCGATTAGCCTCAAACCTTGCAACACTTTTAAAGATGGTAGAGCTGTTGTAAAGCGAGATCTTCCCAACACGTATAATCAACACAGCAAGCGTTCAAATGCTTTTTAAACATTTTTTTTTGTCTCAAGTTATTAAGTAATTAGCTAACTTTATAACACCTTATAGTGATCATATCAATATTAAAAATCTTTTATGTTTGAAATAAAGTAGATTGACCTGGCCATTACACGAAAACACAATGTATTTGACTAGTAATACATTTATATTAAGATTGTGTGTAATAAAATTGTGTGTTTTCCTTCACCGAAAACTCCATCTCTGCGGCTAGGATTCGAACTTAGGTCCATCGACGCGGTGTTCGAACACCCTATCAACGAAGCCATCATCGCCAATGTAGATTTAGAAAATAAAACTATGTTGCTGACTGATGGTAGTGTAGTTTTCCCAAAAGGAAAACAATTTTTAGATTTGGTTTAATATATTTCAGTTCACCCATAAGAAACATAACGTCAATAATTTTATATCTTTATAATAGTCGTCTCAATACTATTCAGGCTTTTAGTTTTATCCACAACGAAGTTATAGGGGGTTGAAAATCGCCTGAATTGTTCCGAGAAAAGGATGGTACTGCCGTGCTGCGTTTTCGCTCAATTTGGTGGGGGCATTGCCGTGCTTCCAGATGTTTTGCAGCTCGTCACACGTTTAATTGATTAATAAACTTTATAAATATGTATATGTTTGCTCCATGTTTCATTAGACGTAAAAACCTGACTAATGTTATCAATTTTAATATACAAATTATGAAATTTAAATAAATCATAGTACAATAAATTCAAAGATTCAAAGAGAACGTAGCTATTCCATCATTTTAAGATTGTACTTCTGCCGGTAGTCCTTATTACTGCCTCGATTGTTTTATTTATTTAAGTTCTAAGATAAAAAACGTCTCAATTTTCGCGGTATAGCTGGCAACATAGTATATACCTTTTGAAGGCCAAATAAATATCGCTTGTCACATTGATCGCGCCACCACATCTTTTCTAGGAAACATTCGCTAGGAATTTATTCCGAAACGTTTTGATGTTCTGTGGTAGGTATAATTGTTGTGTATAATATTTGTAATAGCGGATCCGCATTTCACGGACCCTTCGTTGTATTTCGAACTGTGGAATTTTAATATCGTATTTTTTGTAGACGTTTAAAATCATTCATTCTGTATTTCGTCATTTAATTGTAGTACTGTTTGTATAATTTCTATGTTTTATTTACATTAGAATTAGGAAACAGAGTTCTCTGCCCCGTCTGTCTATCTGTCTGTTTGCGTTAAACTCAAAAAGTAATGAGCGTTCCGTTCATGCGGTTTTCATTAATAGAGAGAACGATTCACGGGAAAGTATTTTTTTTTTTAACTTTATTTTTAGCAATCAACCGTTCAGATTATTACTGCCATTGTCACGTAGTCAATAATATTACAAGCGTAGAACGATCATTTCAACAACAAGCGTCGTGTGAATCAACATTCTAACAAGATGGTGGCTCCCTTGTTAGAACCTTCCATGGAGTTTTTGTGGCATCTCAGAATTGCATGCTCCGTGGTATTATTTTTCATTCACTTCACTTATGCATAATAAACTAACCATATTACATAAAACACCACCAACTTTATACAATATAGAGTCAAGTAACACAAGATTATGAATAAAATATAAAATCCACTACATGACAGACTGAAATCCCGCCAAAAACCCACGGGAAAGTTTTAAGTACCTATATAATTTTTATGTTATTTCCTCTGTGAATAAAATGTTTTTATTGATAATAAGCTGAAAACACATTTACAAAATGGAAAAAAGAAACATTTTGATGCTCATGGGATGAACAATGATACATATCAAATAGGATTTAAAATTCTGACCCCAGTAGTACTCAAACCTCGTTCTCGGCCGATGACGGAAGCGGTGATTATGACGTCATAACGCCATTAAAAAAACAAATATTTTTATGGAAATTGGAATAGATTATAATAGTTTATGACACCGTCGGCGGTGTAATTAGGTTTTCGGTGAAAGTTACCGTCGACATGATTAGAGGAAATATTTAAAATCACGGGGAAAGTTTGAATTGTATTTATTTTGATAACGTACCGTTTTTAATTGGGTCCAGCGTTGCGGTATAATCTCGCTGTTTGTAAGTTTTATGAATTAAGTTTTTAGTGGTTAGGATAGAGACATAATATCTCTCATCACTTGGATATAAATGTGTCCTTATAAAACTTTTAAAATGTTTATTATATTTTACCTGCAGGCCCGGTAGACGTTGTTCCGCCCTGATAATAAAAAAACGACTGGTGAAAACCGCATGAAAATCCGTTCAGTACTTTTTGAGTTCATCGCGAACAGACAGACAGACAGACATGGTAGAGGACTTTGTTTTATACTACGTAATGATTTATGGCAACCAATCTTCTAGACTACTTCTTCTTCTTTTTTTTTTTTTAAACTTTATTTTTGGCAATCAATCTTTCCGATTATTATTGCCATTGTCACGTAGTCAATAATATCACAAACTTCGTGTGATCATTCCAATATCAAGCATCGTGTGAAACCATATTCTAACAAGTTGGTGGATCCCTTGCTAGAACCTTCCAGGGAGTTTTTGTGGCATCTCAGAATTTCATGCTCCGTGTTATTATTTTCCATTCACTTCACTTATGCATAATAAACTAACTATATTACGTAAAACACCACCAAATTTACACAATATATAGTCAAATAACATAAGATTATGAATAAAATATAAAATCCACTACATGACAGACTAAAATCCCGCCAAAAACTCCTTCTTCTTCTTTAATTTATGGCGCCGTGTGTAAGCAATACACGATTCCGCCAATGTCATGTAGAAACAGAGTGTACGCAGTCTCTGGCAGATGGTGTCATAAACGAAGGAGACCGATTAAAAAATGTAATTCGAAAACGCCAATGTCTGTTTATTTTCATATTACGTATTATATATTAACAGTTAGTATCTCAATAACAAATTCAAGTTACTAACATAGATTATATAAAGTATAGCTATTATATAGGTTATATAAGGGTATTCCTTTGTACATTGAAAAAAAAAAATACATTAACAATTAATTAGCTTGTAACTAGTATTTAAACTGCACTGCCAGAGACTGCAGGGAAAACAAATAAATTAGTTAAAATAAATGTTTGAACACAGAGACACACACACAGACAACACAGAACGCATTATCCCTTACCTTAATATTTTGTATCACTAAGCCATTTATGACAACAAATAGTAACAAAAGCAGGTAAAACTGTGAGCACAGCTAGTTAAAAAAAGCCAATAAAAACTCTCGCAACTATCTAAATAGAACATTCAATTAAATGCAACAGAACGGTTGCTCCGAACATTTGGCCTGTACCTACGTACATAAATATCGTTGGCTTTATCACAATTAATTATAGATTATCATTAACCGGTATTGCATAAGGTGCGTATCAACACTTTATCTTTATTAGTTCGAGATGCAGAACGACATTTTGGTGTAGAGCTTAAATGTTTCTTGTAAACTGGTTTTTAATAATTGATTTCATTTACATATACTTAGTGAAACATAGACTATAAATTTATACAGATGTGTCATATTTCTGAATAGGTTTGGATATCAAGTCTATTCTATTTTTTAACGGCAGGAGATCAACTACGCTGTATGAGTTTGTTAGTATGAGGCAAGAATAGTATTTATATATGTTTAAAAATTATTTATTTCAATGGGTTTTATTTTCAATTGCTTACTTAACTTAATCCCTTCCTACCCTTTCACAATCGAGCCACGCGCTTTGACTTCCGAGCCACTGTTAAATAGTAAAGGGTATCTGGGCACGAACTAAAAAGTTTGCAACGCCTTTCTTTACCGTACAGTGATGCTGTGGAACAATCTTCCGGCCAGTGTGTTCCTTCCTTCTTAAGCTTCCTTCAAGCGTAACGTGAAGAGATACTTATGCAGGCCAGAATGACAGCGACGACCGGTAATGGATAGTTTGTCTCTGTTGTCGCCATTGGTATTTGGATAATACTGTGTTTACTAACAGGCACTCTGCATTCAATTTGCAGAGCTACGATTAAAAAATACCTTTCAATTCTATATGTTACTCTGTATACTGTGTGTATTATTACTTTCTTTATATTGCATACTATAAACCAAAAACTTTATGTTCGTTCTAAAATAAATTCGTAAATCGTTGTTCTTTTTTTTCTGAAAATGAAACATAGAATCCCCTCATAAAGTTTAAAAATGAAACCGTTAAAAATGTTCCAAATAAATGAAGTTTGCAAGCAATTATAACACTTTACCATCTATAAACTATTTAATCTTTGTCGATATTTTAAGTGTTGCATAGAGATATCGATAAAATAATTACCTGTTAATGTAATCAGTATGTGATTGAACGGAAATATCGAATCCGTGTTGGGTTTTAGTAGACTAGGATTTTCTTTAAGTGAATACTTTTTAAGCAAGTTAGCGGTACTTTTGGTCGGCCAAAATCTTATAATTTCACGTTAGTTCACGTTAGTAGTAGTTTCGATATTTAGTGTTATAAAAAAAAGGAAATTGTTTTACCGTACCACGGCTCTATTTTTTATACTTTACGCTCCTTGTGTCTATAGCCAAAATATAAAGTACTGTCGTATTCTGTCTGATAGTTGATGGGAGATAGTTAAGCTTTCAAAACCTAACATTACAATTTTCTTTGCGTGAAAACTTGTTCAGGTGCCTTGAGCGTTTTTTTTTTCAGGACATAAACTCGCGGTATCGCGACAGAAACGTGCTTAGTAAGCATGACCGACCATATTGCGCTTCAGTGGCTTACTTGTGTCAGACTAGCGTTTGTAGTATAAGGGCCTGTGTACATCTGATTTTGATTTCCTTGTATTGAGACTGTGAAGGCCGTCATATATTTGATTAATTAATATAATGCATAAAATGTGTTAATGTGTATTTGAGTTATCTTTTGAGAACAACATTATTTTTCTTGATTAACGATATGTCCCAGCCCTAAGTCTTTTTTGAAACCCTGATAATTTGTATGCAAAATTTGAAGATAATAAGTTGAAGAGTTACGATGTGAAAGTTTAACAAACAAACAGAAATATTCGTGTTTATAATATTAGTAAAGTTTATAAATTTGTGATTTTATTAGCTGATGCCTGTGTCTTCGTTCTTTTTGACATGATTTTACTTGGTCATGGGTTTTTTTAACGTTTTTTATAAGGATTATTTATGCTTACATATATTATTTATTTATTATTATTTTGTTATTTCTATTTCCCTTTATAAACCTTTTATATTAAAAATATGTTAGATTTTCTCGTAATTATAATTAGTCTTTGTGAATAACAGCTTCAATTCTTAAGAAGATTTTACAATTCATTTGAAAATTAAACGGTTGTAAAACCATGTTAAAATATTAGTATAGGTATATGAGAATATCTATGCTTACAATAGACTTATTTGCAAAAAAAAAATGTATTGTTAATGATTAATTTATTATTTTTGCTTAAAGTTCAACCTACAGACGAATAAGTATTATTTTTTCATGTATTATATACATACATACCGTTGTCTATTGCTTAAATCCATTTAAGATTCACAACATGTGCAAAAATATTCAATGAATATTAAAGGATTTGCAAAAAGTCATGTTTGTGAATTCCAATAAGGGATTATGAGAATATTCGTCGTTTCCCGTGGTCCTTCATTGTACCTTTTGAATATTTGTCTTTATTTTCTTTGATTTGCACCATTTTTAAAAGCTACTTGCGTATTTGCAATGTCATTTCTATATTCTAAATTTTTAATTCTATAAATCTTTTGCAAGCGTAACGTGCATTGTTTACATTATATTATATTATGTTATACTGTTCACTTATTTGCTTGAAGTTTAATGTTAGTGTGGCATAAATGGTAACCACGTTAAACCTGAAGGGAGACTTGTTCTCAGTGTAGCTACTGAAACACTGCTATCGGGATTTGGTGATAAATTTTCAAACCTTGTAGCTTAGAAGCTTAAAAGGCTGCGTAGGCAAAGATATCTTCAGGAAAAACTACAAACTTCACCATTTATTGTATACTTGTTTTGAGAGTGACATTAGCTATAAAGGCTGACTGAGGCAGCTCCATTGCCATACCTATTTATACTAAAAATTAGGAGTATTTTAGCTTCTGTGTTCCGGTACGCAGATTGTTGTTTATTTTCGCATTAACAAGTGATCCATTCCCATTAATTCCTTAAGAATGGCTACTAATTAATTGATTGAGCTCAGGTAAAACTCCGGTTTGGCTATGGACTGCATGTTTGTTTGCTAATTTATGACATACTAAAGAGGTCCACTTTAATACATTTGCAACACTGCTTTCGAAATTTTGAAGTTCAAAGTATGATGACGTCGCGTACGATCCCTCGTAACAAATGAATACATTGTTATTATGCCTATAAAATTATTGTTTTGTTATTATTAGACGGTGCCTATGACGTTCTCTGTATTTGATTCTTTAATAAATGATGCCTCTCTATCTTCGTGTTACTCCAAGGATTTATGCAGCGTATACCGAGATACATCTCGGATGGCAGAATTTTTTCCAACTTACTTGACATTTATTGTTACATTTTGTATTTTTTTTCGCGAACTGACTACGCTATTGACCTAGGAAGGTCTTAACAGTTTTCGCCGGACTACAAATAACATTTTGGTGAATCTGAACTATTATTATTAATTTAACTAGTGATTTTCTTGTGCTCGAAATTTGACTATACTTAATTAATTCCTCAAATTAAAATTTTAACGGAAAGTAGCCAACTATTCCTACTCTTTCTTTATTGATAACAGTAAACAAATTAACAGTAAATATTGTCAATATCTACTAAACAAAGTAAAACACACCGGTTGGAATAGAAAGGAGGATGATGTACTTAATTGTTTTACCGCTGCCTATTTATATAATTCATATCTCAATAAATTATATTAGTTATAAGTTCTATATTATACTACAAAAAAATCGTCACAATACGTTTCGGGTAAAAATAACAAACATCTATCTATCCTCCCAATTTTTCCGTTTATAAGATTTAATATCTTGTTTTATTTTAGCTTCTATACATTTTTCAATTCTTCAACTACTTATAGTTAAAAAAATACTACCAGAATAATAACAGATGAATAAGATCTAGCTGTTCGCGGGGATTTTTTCCAAAGTAGTGGTAGTATTCTGACGTTCATAATTGCTTTCTCAGAACTTAAAGTGAGTAATGTATTTCGTGATTTTACTTTTGAAATATCGAAACATTCGAGCCATAAAGGTAATTTGATGAATGACGCTAATATGACGAGTAGTTTTTTTTTTATTTTTCCACAATTTAAAATTCACTGCACAAAAGAAACAATGGATTTATTTATTGATCATCAAACAATGCAAAGCTGTAAAACGCTTCACTAAAGTCACTAAAAGTTGGTCGAACGAAATTTGCGTATTTCTTTTTAAGAACAAATGTTATTTTCTATCCCATTCTATATTACGAAGTTGGAAAAAGATGTCAAATACTATTTAGAGAACGGGCTAAAAGCAAACTTAATAAAATTCGATCAAGTTACTTGATTTGTTTAGAAGTAATAGGAAACTTGTAATGGTTTTCACAAAGTATTGCAATATTTGCTGCTTTGTCTCCAAGTTCAAATCTTAAACTCGTTAGCTTAGCTTTTATTACAGGTTCTTTAAATCAGACATTTTAGTCTACTATCACTGCATTAGGGAAGCGTCAAGCCGTCGACAGATCGATATGGAGAAGCATTGTGTCTGCCATCTGTCGCGAAGTTTGGGGACATAGGATCCTAAGAGAGAGATCACATACATAACAAAGTCCTCTGACTCGTCTCTGTCAGGCTCGTGAGTCGGCCAACACGCTCTCTTCTCCAAGACCCCGGGCCGCGTCATACGGCCCCCCTACACTATTCTCTTATTGTACTTACTGCTTACTGTCTAGCCTACATTTTGTATGGTTATTACTACACCCCTGAGGATAGTGTTAGATAATCTATAGGTTATAATGCTTACCAATGAATAGTCGTTTTAATGATTAACAATGGTTTATAGGAAATGTAGGTTATTAAATCTATTTCCGAACAAAACTTAACCTAAAATAAAAAATTTTAATAAGCGATGATGACCTAGTTCATAGTGTTTTGGACACAGTGTCAATGGACTCAGATTCGAAACCTTGTAACTGAGTCCAATCTCTTGGTGAAACCATACCATGGTGATAGGGCTTTCTTAAATACGTGTGGCTAGCTACATCTTCAAGGCTTGTTCCGGAAGCTGCACTTGAGCCAATCTCTTAGGTTTAGCATGTTATCATCTTAGACCACATCTAACATTATAAGAGATTCATGGTCAAACGCTTTAGGATTTATCCTAGATAGTATAAAAAGTAACTACAGAATCATTTTATTCGATATAGAATGTTTTAAGAGTTTTTGGCGGGATCTTAGTTTGTCATGTAGTGGATTTTATATTTTATTCATTATCTTGTGTTATTTCACTCTATATTTTGTAAATTTGGTGGTGTTTCACGTGATATAGTTAGTTTATTGTGCATAAGTGAAGTGAATAGAAAATAATACCACGGAGCATGAAAGTCTGAGATGACACACAGACTCCCTGGAAGGTTCTAAGAAGGGATCTATCTTATTAGAATATTGAAATAATCACACGACGCTTTCTACTATAACGTCCATTAAAAGAAAACCTTGACGCTGGCAAGTGCTTTTGCGGAGCCAAAATAAGAAAAAGAAGAAGAATGTCTTAAGATTATTTTTTCTCTACACAATGCAAATAAAACCAACGTTACCTATCTCATTCTTACACATAGCCAAATAACGTATGTTAAAAGAAACAAATACAATTTCTGTGCGGTATATGATTTTTATGATGATGAGCTACGATATTGAAAAAGAAAATGATGTTCAAATAACAATAAGACGCCAATATCTTAAAGAAGGAAGTTAATACAATTGTAATAAATTATATGAAGATATGTTAGCGAGTTAATACACTACAAATCAAGTTACCGCTAGATCTTACGGCTTTACCTACACGGACGAACATAAATTTAAATGAAGTGCGTTATAAGGGACTGGTATAAATTGAAACCGTATAAGTTGAAGATCGCTATTAATTGGACCTTTTCTATGTACCGATTGATAATTTTTTTTTTACTGGTTACTCAAATGGTGACTATGCTATTTTGAAATTTCTCTTTATATGTATGCTTGTATAAATATGTGTGATTAAGTGGCAAAGACGATCGGGTTTCTTGCCGGTTCTTGTCAATGACTAGGTTTTCTCCCGCCTGCGCTACACGAGGCAGGGCCCTCACGTCTCATACCCACACACATACGTCGCGCCATCTCGGTAGTCTTTGGCCGAGTTCACCCGGGTGAACACAAAGATGCTGCTAACGCGATACAGTACACACCACATCGATAATACACACACACATATCCAGGCATGCACCTTTACACAAACTAGTGGGTTCAAGCCGAGGTGTGCCGTGCAACCTTGAGCATGTTACCTGAATAAAATCGGCTGAGTGCCTTGAGCGCTCGCCTTAGTAGTCCGGTGAAGCTGTTAAGACTTTACTGGGTCAATAGCGTAGTCATTTCGAAAAAAAAAATCTCTACTTTTTCTCGTACTTAATTCGCGTCGTTATTAAAATTACAATAGCTTTTCATAGAGTGAACCGATTTTAATCAAATCAAGACTAAATGTTATTCGAGGATATGCTTTACGATATATCGTGGACGCCGTACTTTAGCAGTGATGCGTGCAAACAAACAGACAGTCAGACACAAGACACCTGCAATATTTTTTTTCATAAAAATGAGAAAGTACAGATACAATGTAGTAACATCCTTACTATATGTATATATATAATATATACATTTATATACTCTGGGTGCCTTTCTTAAAATCTACTCACCACCGAATAATTCTATAGTGCTTGTATAACAAAAATACAATTTATTTACCTTCTGTTCATTTGGCTTTTACTCACCCAGACGATTTACACGCAATCCCATTTAAAAAGTATTCGAAACGATAAAAATTCCCAGCCAACTTACAACACTGCACAAACCAGACAAAGGTCATTGGAAATGTAACAGAGTGGCGTGTTCGTGTCTGCCAAATACTATCGTAAGCGAAGAATAACATGTCGCCGCGTCAACGAGCGTCGGCGGCGACGTGGTATTTTTAGATGGTGAAAATTTGGATTATTTGACATCACCAGTCAACAGATATCAAGCGAGTCAGTGTTAACAATTGTTATCGAAACAAAAACCTCTTTTTTTTCGAACTGACTACGTTGTTGGCCTTCCACGGCCTTTACAACTTCACCATACTACTAAGGCGAGCGCTTAAGGCATTCAACCGATAAATCAAACGCCTCGTAAACACAGAATGGGAAACTGTAATCCTTTTTTTTTTCGAATTGACTATGCTATTGATCTTGTAAGGCCTTTACAGCTCCACCAGAGCAGTAATCCGGTGAAGCTGTTAAGACCGGGTAAGGTCAATAGCGTAGTCAGTTCGAGAAAAAAAAAAACTCCACCAGACTACTAAGGCGAGCGTTTAAGGCACTCAACCGATAAATCAAAAGCCTCGTAAACACAGAAAGGGAAACTGTAATCCTTTTTTTTCGAACTGACTACGTTATTGACCTAGCAAGGTGTTAACAGCTTCACCGGACTTAAACTGTTATCCCTTGCAATGGAGTGTTATTGCTAATTGTAGGTTTCCCTATAATTACCAGCCGATAGACAATTTGTCTAATTTTTGTCTAATGATTGGGCACTATAAATCTGAATCAACTAAGTCTATATTAAAATACTTATGTAGATGATTATTGGTGTCAATTTCTTGTTAATCACTGAGCAATAATGATTCTTGTTTCGGTGGACAACAATCGAAAAAGATCCCTTAGTAGGCTTTTTTTAAATTTGAGTAATTTAAAACTTCTTTTGGCATTGTGGTTAAAGTCTAATCTTTACGAAAACTATATATTTTATCTAGATTCATTGTAGATCGTCTGATATTTCATTCAAAGTTATTCTGTCATTGCAACTATCGAGTGCTTAGAGCTGTTTTATCAATACCTAATTATTTCTGTTGTGTTTTAAAATTACTGTTTAAAAAAAAATTGTCAATGTCGAAATCGAAATAATTATTTGAAAATCAAGATTTAAATGCTCTTGATATAGAACTTTTATTTCCTATGTAATTCAATTGTGTAATAATAAATTCCTATTAGTTGAAATATTTATTAAAAATATACTTTTTCGTTAAATCTAAATAATTTTGTAGTAATAACATTACTAGCATATACTGTAGCATTTAACATTAGCAATTTTATTGCAGAAGGCGTTACTTTGCGGAAAATCAACGATTAATTATTGTAGTGGATGTTATATTGCACTATTTAATCTGCAGTAGTTTGAATTATTCGCATAATTTCAACAATTTGAATAATCCGAATAGTTGGAATTATTCGAATGTTAAGTCCGAATTTCGAATCGAATTATTCGGTCCAATTTGCTCTGGAATAATTCATTAATTCGAACATTCGCATATGCGCATATCATATAAGACCCTTTGCGCTTCTGCAATCAATCCAACTCACATATAAGATCACACTCTAATAAGATAAAGTTAAATATGATAACGTACATTCTGTCGTGCCTTAACCATTTGACCATCATGGTTTTTGTTTTAAAATACCACAACATCTGCGAACATTTCTCAATCGACATATCATTTAATGAAAATATCCGCTCGCTCTAAAGAGCTCATTAAAATATCTGAACGTAGATCTTATGATATTGGGCATGAAAAAAAAAAGAACACAGAACAAAATATTTACGTAAATCACTCCGTGATTTTACAGAAGTCGTGCAATCTTTCATTCGTACGACGATATAATTAATGGAGTATAATTTATCAAGCGGTCTATCGTCCGTTGCTGTATAAAATAAGACTTCTAGACTGCAGAGGCGGTGAAAGTGTATCATTTCAAAATATAATTTGTCGATATATTTATAGTCATATTCAGTTGAAAATGATTCTAATTATTTTAAGAATTCTTTTTATTTTTCGTAGGGGGCAAAAGCGGGTTACATGATTGTAAGTGATCACAGCCGTCCACAGACTCTAGCAACACGAGGAGAGTCGCAGTGCGTTATCAGCCTTTTAAAGAAATGTAAGATTGTGTATTAAGTACAGGCGGCTGCAGATTTCATCGCGGTTGAGTACAATGAGTTTGAAAGCGTGACAGAGACGAAACAAACACACATTTCTATTTATAATATTAGTTAGAGCATTTCATATATAGAAGACATAAGTTGTAGTCGTACCATATGTAGGGAAACATAGAACTGTGGATTTCTCAGAGTTTGAAATCGTCCGTATGTCGTGAGTTGGCGTGATTGTTCCCACACCTTCTTTCGGGAAGAGGCTTATGGCTTTGCAGCCAGGAGTCTGTTGAAGATGAAAAGTTCTTGGAGTGAACGATCTGTTTACCTTTTAGCTGTTGTATAGACGAGATTTTGCGTTATAAAAATTCTGTTCTTATTTTCAATTGCCGTCGTAAATCAATTCCCGTCTAGCTTTTGATATACTGCCGACATAATTAGAAAATATTGGGTTTAAAGTAGCATTACACTGTGTTTATTAATGAATTTTCTTTTAATATTCACGGAAAAAATGTTTTTAAGATATTCGTATGTTATAGGGTTTGTTACTTTTTTTTATCTTGGTATGAAGTATTACATCAATGGTCCCCAAATTTTTGTATCTCGTAGACCTCTTACTCATTTCCACTTCTACACAGATCCCTATCTTTTGAATAAATTTAAATCTAACCGCAACTCGAATTGCTTGTTAAATGAAATCTAATATTAAAATACATATTATTTAATTTTACATCATGGAATCTATAATTATTCAAATTCCTCATTCAAATTAAATGCCAACAAAGGTATTTGCAAAATAATTTTGTAAATTCATCTCATTGATTCACTTGATTGACGGATGTATGCAATTATGAAATTGTCTGAATCTAACACCGTATTTTCAACAAATTCCATAAACACTTATAATAGTAGTACTGACTTATATGACGTCTAATGTAAAGAAGTAGTATACAAGTACACACGAGTTGAAATTTTCGCCACGACTTGCTTAATTGGATGTCAATATTATCGACCTCCAATTGCAGCTCACCGACTCTCAGATTTTGTTTTCGGTGACATGGACCCTTTGAAGTTCGAAATTAAGCCTCAGGGATCTATATGCACCACTTTGGGAACCTATGTATGATATGATGACTGCAGTATGATACTAATGGTAAGCAAAGTGTAATATACAAAAACAAATGTAATCAAACAAAAAATCTTCAGTACATCGGCAGCTATCCCTGCCATGCTAGCCTGCAAGCCTTTGGACAGTTCTTTGGTTTTGGATGGTACTCTTCTTATTAACAAAAACAGAAATTACCATTTTTTTCTAGTGCCACAATTTAAAAAAGTCGAAGTAATTTAAGAACAGCCATTAGAAGTGAAAACCCAAAACAATAGCATAACTGCTCGTTTTTCAATTTTTTATTTAATAATAATCTGGAATTATTTAGGCGTCATAATTTGTATACTGTAATTATTACCATTAGTCTGGTTTTTCCATCACATACATTCATAACAAAGAGGCTACCATCTTGTTAGAACCTTGAAATTAACGCCCGCGTAACCACAGATCACGCGCCGTAGTCTGGCGGTAAATTTCGCTCCCGCACACCAGATTAGGCCTCTCGGCAGCAGCTCAAGCCTAGGTTCGGTCCCTTGGTAGAGACCCCTTGAGTGCGTTTCTTGCGCGATACAAAAAATACAAAAAATGCAAAAATATACATCACTGCTACAACACTACACGATTACTTCCACACCCGTGCACGTCTACACCGCTTACACATGAAAGTGGAAGGGTTTATTTTTTCCCTTATCGAACAGAAAAAACTCCAAATTTTTACGATAATAAATACATGGAGGAGTTGTTGAGGCGTGTATGCTTGGTACATATATACGTTTCAACAAATACATATAAGAATAGTTAGCTAGATTAGCTAAAATAGGTCGCGATTTTGCATGCAACAGGCAACAGCCAAGCCGAGGTGTGCCGTGCACCCTTGAGCTAGTTGTCAAAAATAAAATCGGCTGAGTGCCATAAGCGCTCGCCTTAGTAGTCCGGTGAAGCTTTTATGCCCTTGCTAGGTCAATAGCGTAGTCAGTTCGAGAAAAAAAAAAACCTTGAAATTATCAAAATACGCTTGTAACATTATTACACACACGAAATTGGCAGTGGTCGTCAAGAAGATTATTTGCCGAAAATAAAATAAAATAAAATAATGTTGCAATATTTATTATTGTATTTCAATAAAATAACATTTTTTTTTGTGTCGATCTATATACCAGGTGACTGTTTAGAAAGTAGCAATATATTTGGAGGACACTCTACACTCGATTCTATTTCTAAATCAATTAAGGTGCTTAATATTTGATTTAATTATCTAGAAAAATACAACAATTATACACAATCCTTTACGAGTCTATGTTAAAGCACATTGTCAATATAGTTAAAGACCGTCGGGTGATTTCACTTTTTTTTAAAGGGAATGTGGGTACGTCAAGAATAAACAAAAAGGTTTATTGCCCATTTTACTATCAATAGTTATTAACTCCGGATCGCCCATTGTAACTTTTGGCACTGATCAGTGATCATTGCATTTACGTTTATTATTTTATTTACATATGGGTAGCTATACTTTTGAAAGTCTTAGAACGAACTTTAGTTTAAGTTTTCTTGGTTGTTTATTAGTATTTGTTAAAATATTATTATTCTATATGTTAAATGTGACCATGAAGTGTCATATCCTAGAAAACTGCGAGTGTCTAACCTTTCACCTGGTATAAATCATCTACTATCTTCTATCTCAATGTTACAGTTACACAGTTACATAATGTAATAACGGAAACACCTGTAAATAATTCTTGAATGGATATAATGACGAATTTTTTGAAGTGACATATTATTGGTCACTGAATTTTAACGTGCAAACTTAGTTCTAGCAAACGTTCCATAGTACTGGTAAGAAAAAAGGTAAACAAAACATTTGTGTCTCCTTTTGGTAGGGGTAGCGGAAAATTTTTTGGTGGAAATTCAAGTTTGTAGAAACTGTATAATTTCTGGAAACCAAAACAAAATTTTGAAATGTTAGAATGAAACAATTATTTACCTTTAGAAGTTTTACTGATTTTCAAGTAATGATGGCTCATAGCACCTAGCTTCCACCCTCAAGTTGAAAATCTATCGCCACATAGTTATAGGTATATTACAGCTACATTCGAGAACTAATTCCTTCCGCTAGGTTACTGTGTTCACTATCTCACTAGTAAATCACTTTGTCATTTAACATTTTATTTTACTTCATTGACCATGCTACAGATATACATATACTAATAAAAACAATTAGCACAAACATCCAAAGAATAATACACCTACACAATATCTGATTGATGACGGCTTACTTTGTGAAAATCCATCATTAGATTTTTGGACGTTACTTTGCATCTTCGCTTGGAATAGCGACGCAAAAATCGCCACATTCACTCGCCCGCTCGTATGTAGTCCGGTGAAGCTGTTAAGATCTTGCTAGGTCAATAGCGTAGTCAATTAAAAAAAACTTCGCTCGCGTCAGAAGACTCAACATCGATCTGATGCTCCAGGACTGAGCGAGACATGTAATGTATAGTGATTATTATACGTTTATCTGCAACATATATCCTTATATTTACAATTGCATACCAACAGTTACAACTGTCAACCAAGCAACGTGTTTTTAATTCTCTTAGTTATTCATATTTTGCCCTCTCTCTATTACTAGTTTCAAATGTATTTTTTTCAGGTACACCTCGGACAAATAAAGTCAAACGTATTTTGTTGCAGGCGGAAGTGCAAAGTACCGTCCACTATAATATCTACACAATAGACAACAAAGTTTGAAGTTAAAATCGAAACTTAAAATGTACATTAAAAGGCATACTCACGGCGGGCATTGGACAAGTTACTGTTATCGAGGATAATTCAAATAGATCAATTATCCAACTGAATTTTAATATATCACAAGTTTTCTTCGTCCATTTGAACTCAGTTCCCGTGCCTAAAATACTATACGTAATCTGGAACTAAATAAATATAATACAATCATTCATGCAATTATAAAACACTTGGGCGATAGGATATTATTCCGATGTCCGCAGGTTCGAACCATGGCATGAATTAACGAATCTTTCTGAATTTAGGCACATTTATTAATTTATATTGGTAGCACTATCGGCTGACGGTGAAGGAACATATCGTGTGGAAACCCGAATCTGAGAAATGTTCTTGTAGTACTCTTGTATAAAGAACAACTCAGAACTGTGTTTTCTTAGAGTTTGAAATAGCCAATATGTTATGGTCCTGCAGTGGGTCCTTTACAGGCTGATAATGATGACAGAAGACCACTTTTTTCATAGTAGCACGGCAAAGTGATCGCACTATACCTGATGGTAAGCACAGTGCAATCCAAAAGCAATAGCGATTGCCGAGAGATACACCATCCTTCGTCAGTCGCCGCTGTCACGCTGGCCTGTGTAAATGCCTCTTCACGTTATGCTTGAAAGACTCCATATTATAGGAAGGCGGGAACACACTAGCCGAGAGATTGTTCCAGAACTTCACGGTACGGCAAAGATACAATGTTTCGAACTTTATAGTTCATGCCCAAATAGGGTTGACTGTAAAACTGTGGCTCCGAAGGCCAGCGCGCGTGAATTGGTTGTGAAAAAGAGAGGAAGATCAAATTGAATCTTGAAATCTTCAGAACACCTGTCATTATACAAACGGTATAACACGCTCAGTGAGGCAATATCTTTGCGCGATTGAAGCGGTTCTATAAACTCTGTAATGTCCGCATCATGAACAACGCGGGCAGCCCGTCTCTGCAACCTGTCCAGGGCATCCAATTGCTATTTGTTGGAACCGTCCCAGAGGTGCAAACAGTATTCCACGCAAGGCCGAACTTGTGCCTTATAAGGGACCGTCGCACCCTGTTCAGAATTCCGAGTGGAGATTATGCTCCCAATGTAGTACCTGGGATTGAGGTCGGTGTGAATATACCTAAGATAATGAGACTGTCTCGGATTGCAAGCGAGACGTTCTGAAGAGTAGAAAGGAGTAAATGGAGATGTCTTATAAACGCGCACACCTGTGTTTTGTTAGCATTAAGCTTGCTCCCCATTTCGATATGCGATGCAAGAATTCGTCAAGCTCAATGACAAGTTCCTACCGTCTCTTTTCTGTTTCTACCCGACCGCAAGTAAGCTTGCTGTAATATAACTCATGGATGGTACTATCATTTGCATAGCAATGAATACGGCCCATAGGCAACATATCATTGATATGTAGAAGAAACAGAGTAGGTCAAGTACAAAACCTTGAGGAACTCGAGCGTTGATTGACATGAGCTGCGAATCACATTCTTCGAAAAGAACACGAATTCTGCGCTCATGTAGACTGCTAGAGATCCATTTACATAAATTGTCTGGGAATCCGTACACTGGAAGCTTGTAGAGAAGATCACGGTGCCTGACCCTATCAAAGGCTTTGGCAATGTTGAGAATGATTGTCAAGGCCTCGTCATGTTTGTCAGTTGCCTGTCCCCAGTGGTGCAGTATGCTGGCCACGGGTGATCACCCGTTGATCGGTTTTGGTGAAAGCTTGTAGATCATTAATGAATGAGTGATCTAGCTAGCGGACAAGCTGGGTGTTGATGATCCGCTCCATGATCTTGAACAACACTGAGTAACGACAACTGGACGATTGTTATTAGGATCAGACCGATCCCACTTCTTCGGAGTCGGTCTCACATTAGCCTCCCTCCAAGCTCGAGGTACGACACCAGAAATGTAAGACAGGCGGTACAAGCGCGTTAGTATTGGAGCTAACTCGGCTGCACATGTTTTTAGAACAACCAAACTTATATACATACTTTACATCTTTGTTAGAATTGACATTTATTGAAATATGTTCTTTAATTGCGTGATCAAGTCCTAATTACAGCAAATTTCTAATAAACATTGTATCCTCTGTTGATGAAGTTTGTACGCTTTTGTTCTTATCGTATGTTCCAAGCAAATAGCTAATTATAGATACAGCTAGTTTATAATCTCTTACCGTTACATTATTCCCCCAAGCATGTAAGAGAGTGAGCGTTATGTTTGTTGTATAAATTTCCATTCGATTTGCTCTCGAAGTTATGGCTTTTGGGTTTTGCACATATTTCGGATTATAATATGCGACCTTCCCGAATTCCTGGCGATATGCCTAGAAATCATATAAAAATATACAATAAACCAGATGAGGTCCTATTTTATCCATATAATTAAAAGTACCTGATTCCCGTTCGTTTTGTTGATCATTAAAAAATGCAAAGGATCAATCGAAGCACAAAATAAGCAGGTTAGTACCATTTACGAAAAGTTTTTCATCGATGTTCATCAGTTTTAATATGATTGAGCCTTAAATTAACTGTTTTTTCATTTTACGTATTATATATTAGTATCTGGGCGACCGACCCTAGCTCGGTTCTTTAAAAACATTTTTAGATTAAAATAAGCTGTTTGCCACGCAAAATTAGCAATTTTCATCAAAAAAATTTATAAAAAGATGTCTCTTATAATCATAACAATATTTTTTTAAATAAAATAAACTGTCAGGTTTCGAACTGGGTTAGACAGATTTTCGAAGAATCCGATTTCCATCTGAGCTATTTTTGTTTTAGCAGCGATGGCGAAATTTACCTTTACATTCTAGCTATATTTTTTAAATAGCCTGAAAACTCAGATAATAAAGTTTTCTATGAATGAAATCTATCTAAATAAATTTATCCTCCCCGAAACCACCTATATATTAAATTTCACGGAAATCGTTGACGCCGTTTCCGAGATCCTGAATATATAACAATATAAAAATATACAAGAATTTCACGTTTAAAAGTATTAATATCTGTATATGTAATATATGTATTAATACGTGGAGCAAAATATTTGTACCCCTTTTTAACCTATTTTCCGTCAACGGATGAACTTGAAATTTGGCATACTTAAAGAAGTGCAGTGCATATGGCGGAGAAGTGCAGAAAACTGTTTATTTTATATAAAATGCATACATTTACAAAACATATACACACATGTAAATAAAAAAGACATTTTGACAGCCGTCAATAATTACGAACTTCAAAAAAGGTTGTGAAGGAAGTTGCTATGCTCGACTATATGTATTTTTTAACTCTCACGTTCTAATTACCATTTCTCATCCTACATTCAACAATGATATTATAAAATATAATTATTATTGTAATTTTTATTATTTTTTATGGTGAACTCACTTCAAATTATGATTTAATAAAAAAAATGAGCCAAATAATACTTTGTATAATCAAAATAAGAATTTTGTTCATAAAAGTAATCCATGACTTAGACCTCCGCGGTTACAACGTTGCAATTAAACCTCGTGTAGCAACAAATAATTATTTATTTTCAAAAGCTAATGGTGGTGTTAAAAACATCTTTGTCTTGGATTCATCATTTGATTGTATTATGCATCCATTACTTTTCCAAACGATGATACTGGGCATATCACTATTTCTTATAAAGAACAGAGTACATTTAATTCAATATCACCCAGAAATACCATCCACCCATGGTGTCGTGTAAAATTAATTGAAAATTGTGTCATGGGTTGCAATAAATTCCTTTATTTTCGTAAAGTTATATTTACTTAGAGCTTTACCACCTGGGTTTTGTTTCAAATTTGCAATTAATTTCAATTTTTATTTACACAGATTTTTTAAAATGTTTATATAATTCAATATCATGGCTAATGGCAAACAACTGAGTAGCCATGATGAAAACCTTCGAGTATAGAAGATATACCCTTTGACAAAAGAACCCTAATAAAGTTTAAACTTTAAAAAATCAATGAACTATGGTCGAATGTCGACCACTGGGCGTCCACTAGTATATATAGATATGTATGTATATTATATTCAAAGATGGAAGATGGTACAACCGCCGATAGTCTTTCGTTGTGCGGGCATTACGCAAAAGTTACTGGATATTTATTCTTTTTTTTTTTAATTATACTCTAATGACACATAGTTCTTATTTTACAGATTTAAGAAATTACGAATCTGATAAATAGCACGCATTTAGCGATATTTGATGACCATGCACATAAGAGATAAAGTAAAGAGATAAACTAATTTAGCATATATTTATGTAAACAAACAAAATAGCAATTCAATGTTAATTCTGGAAGTAAAAAATCCATATTATGCTTAATATTGTAACGAAAAATTTTAGCATATTTTAAGAAATTCAATTTCGTTTTAAATTAAAACAATTTAAAATACTTTCGCGTTCTGAATAAAGAATGAGAAATTAAAACATCAAGTTTAGGTTAATTGGCTTTAAACTGTTGCTGTCAAAGTTCGCTAATAGATCATGTATTGTTGATAAAATATCAAGATAAGAATTTAATAATGCCGTGAAGGTCAATGTCGCCAAAACACAGGCGTTCATCACGGGCTCGGAACCGTATCCGCCGCCATTACTCCTTCAGGGAGAGAGCGTACCGTGGCTGAGGCACGCCAAATACCTGGGAGTCCACCATGAAGCCAAAGCCCCGATCTCTAGCTCGGAGTCCGACTCCGAGATGGAGTTAGACGAATCGACGTCCGGTTCGTCCGCGTCAGCGACGACCGCGACTCCCGCGCCTTCAGCGCAGATAGACGAGGACGGGTATACGACCGTCTCACATAGTAGACGTCGTTCGGCCAGCCCGACGGATTCGGGTTCCGTAGGCCCAAAAAAAGTCGCCAACATAGGTGGCGCTCGCGTGCCGTCGTCCTCGGCTACACCGGCGCGTAAGCCGATCGCGAGTCAGAATAGCTCCGTCTCGCTCACTCAGGGTTCCGCGGTTAGGAAGCCGCGTCCGCCGCCGCCTGTTACGATACAGGACAAATCGAAATGGACCGTTATTTCTAATAGTTTAAAAATGAGAAATATTAATTACACGAATGCACTAAGCACTCCGGCGGGCATTCGCGTTAAATGTCCCACGTCGGACGATCACCGCGCACTGATCCGTTTCCTTACAGAGACGAAAATCGCGTATTTCACGTACGCTTTAGAAGACGAGCGCCTCCTGCGTGTCGTGTTACGCCGTGTCCCGGCCGAAATCTCGGTCGAGGAAGTTACCCTCTCCCTTAAGGAGAAGAACTATCCAGTACGTGAGGTACATCGTATGTGCCACCCATGCACTCGCGCCCCATACAACATGGTTCTTGCCATCCTCGACCGGTCGCAGGAGGGCAAGGCCATTTTTTCTCTCACGTCCGTGTGTGGCCTTAACGGGATCACCGTTGAGCCCCCACGCAAGACCCACATTCCTTCGCAGTGCCATAACTGCCAGAGTTATGGACACTCCGCGAAGAACTGTCATCTTCGCCCCAGGTGCGTCAAGTGCCTGGGTGACCACGCCACGAAGGAGTGCGAGCGCACTCCTGGCACTCCCGACCCTCCCCGCTGTGTGCTCTGCGGTAACGCGGGTCACCCCGCGAACTATCGCGGCTGTCCCCGCGCGCCGCGCACACAACGCCCCCGCCAGGCGAGGCAGGCACCCAGGGCGTCTGCAGCCGCCGCCCGCCGTCCGCCTCCACCTCTCATGTCCGTGGAGGCCATCCCGGGCCTGCCGGGCGCCTCCCGCGCCCCGGTAGCGCCCGCGCCTACGACCTCACCGCGCTCGCCACCCTCTGTGCCGCGCGCGGCCCAACCCGGGCGGGCCCCTATGGCCCCCTGGGCCCCCAGACCTCAGCCTCAGGCCTCTTCAAGGCCTCTGGCGCCGCCACCTAAGGCGACTCAGGCTCCACCATCATCATCTCTGTTGGACAAGTTCGACTGGATGGAGCAACTTCTCATTGAGCACGATATGGAGGAGGTGCTCGCCTTTTACGCCCTAGTAGAGGAGAACCCCCGTGGGGTACAACTCATCGAAGCCCTAGTGCGCTTTCCGGCTATCGGAGCCACCGTACAGCGCCTCGTCCGGTCACAATCACATAAATACTAGTTTTAAAATTCCCGGGAATTGATAAAGTAAAGCCACGCGGTCTCTGCCTCTCGTTTTTTAATGCGAGATCCCTTCGGACACAGCGCGATCTAGTAGCTGACTTTTTACGCGATAGACAGATTGACGTTTTCCTCATCCAGGAAACGATGCTTAAACCGAGTATGCGTAATCCGAGAATCGCGAATTACTGCATCGATAGAAACTACCGTGTCGCCCGCGCGAAACTTAGTGAATATTTCAAAAATAGTCCGTTGCCTAACAGTCTAGACAGAATTCCGGACGTGTTGGTGTCCAAAACCGACGCGGATTCGGCTATCGATTCCCTGGTTGATTATCTCCAGACCGCCGTCAGGGAGACCTCGAAAGAGGTACAAGCGGCGAACGAACGCCGTTTTATACTCCCTGATGACGTGAGAGCATTGATCACGGAAAAGAACGCCGCGACTCGAGCTCACGACGCCTACCCGATCGCTGAGAACCGCGAACGCTTACATTTCTTACGAAATGCAGTCATGTCTCGTATTTCTGAGATCCGGGGTGACAGGTGAGACAGGTTTCTGGAGGATCTCCAGCCGTCTCACCTGGCATTCTGGACTCTCACGCGAAAGTTTAAGTCCGATACGGTCATTCCAATGCCCCCTCTCGACAGAGGCCCCGGGTTGCCTCCCGCGTTCGATAACACTGATAAAGCAGAATGTCTCGCCGCGAGTTTAGAGAAACAGTGTTCGCCAAATACTGATAATACTGACCCTTCCATCACAGAGTCTATCGTTACAGCCGTAGAGCATGCACTCGCGTCTCCTCCGGCGGATACCCTAACCCCGATAACGTTCGACGAAGTCTCGGCCGCCATCAAGCGTCTCAAACCCAGGAAGTCCCCAGGTCTCGATGGGATCAGGAACGAGGTTCTGAAGCTCCTTCCTGACCGCATCATTGCTCTATTGGTCTGCATCTTCAATGCGGCCATGTCCCAGGGTCATTTTCCAGCCGTCTGGAAGAGGGCCGTAGTGATAGGGATTCACAAGCCCGGCAAGAAAGCTACGCTTCCCGATAGCTATCGTCCGATTAGTTTATTAGATACCTTAGGTAAACTTTACGAGCGGCTCCTTCTGAACCGTCTCCAGGTCACGATTAACGAGCAAAGGTTAATTCCACCCGAGCAGTTTGGATTTCGCGCCAAACACTCTTGTCCGGATCAAGTACTCCGCCTCACGGAGTACATCCTTTCTAATTTCAATAAAGATCCGCATCCGGAGCCAGATCCGCCCGTGAAAAACACTAATCCGAAACGTACAATAGCGGTATTTTTCGACGTCGCCAAGGCCTTCGATAAGGTCTGGCACGAAGGGCTCATATTCAAGTTAAATCAAGCCGGCATACCCGATAGGTTAGTTCACATCCTCCGCGATTATCTAGCCGATAGAACCTTCCGTTTTAGAGTAGACGGCGAACTCTCATCGCCCCGTCCGATACGCTCAGGTGTGCCGCAAGGCTCAATTCTCGCGCCCACCCTCTTCAACCTGTTCATCAGCGACCTACCTAAGCTCCCGGGAGTCGAGGTAGGTTGTTATGCTGATGATACACCGAGTACTCTTAGAGATCGCATCGAAGAAGCCGTTAGCACACTCGGTGACTGGTTTCTTCGATGGCGTATAGGTATTAACCCCGATAAGAGTGCCGCGATACTCTTCGATCCCAGATATCGCGCGAACAAGCTAAAGCCCATAAGGCTATACGATTCCGAGATACCTTGGACCACCGAGGTCAAGTATCTCGGCGTCACTTTAGATCGACATTTAACGTTTGATTCTCACATCAAGAGAGTGCGAGACAAAGCCGCTATGGTCTTGGGTCGCCTCCATTATTTACTCTGTCAGAAGAGCAAACTGTCCCTCAGACATAAGCTCACATTATATAAAGTCTGTATTCGTCCGGTAATGACGTATAGCTGTCCGGTTTTCGCCCACGCGAGGAATCTAGATACGCTTCAGGTTTTGCAGACCCGGGCTCTGCGTAAAATCACCGGTGCTCCTTGGTTCGTCCGGAGGGCGGATCTCCATAGGGACCTGGAGATGCCGTCCATCTGGGCGTATATTAAATCACTCACTACCAGCTATTTCGAGCGAGCCGCGATTCATCTCAGTCCGTTAGTGGTATCCGCCGCGAATTACGAACCCGTGCCCAACGCTGGGCGTTATAAAAGACGTCCGCGACACATTTTTACCGACCCTTCCGACGATATCACGTCAGCGAACGATCAGTACCAGCCTGTCCCTCGTAACAGAGCGTGCTCACGCCCACGCCCGCGTAACCACAGATCGCGCCGCCGCGGTTTGGGGGTTAACTTCGCTCCCGCATACCCGATTAGGCCTCCCACGGCAGCGGCTCAAGCCTAGGTTCGATCCCTCGGTAGGGAGCCCTTGAGTGCGTTGCTTGCGCGATACGGTGACACACCCATACATCACTGCTACAACACTACACGATCACCTCCACACACGTGCACGCCTACACGCTACACATCTTTGTGGAAGGGTTATTTTTGTGAAAGATTTTTTTCCATTATCGAACTGAAAAAACTCTCCAAATTTTCCGATAAAAATATATGGAGGAGTTGTTGAGGCGGATATGCTGGTACTCATATACGTTTCAACAACTCAAACATATATGAATAGTTAGCTAGGTTAGCTAAGTTAGGTCGCGATTTTTGCATGCAACGGGCAACAGCCAAGCCGAGGTGTGCCGTGCACCCTTGAGCTGTTTGCCATTATAAAATCGGCTGAGTGCCTTAAGCGCTCGCCTTAGTAGTCCGGTGAAGCTGTTAAGACCTTGCTAGGTCAATAGCGTAGTCAGCTCGAGAAAAAAAAAAAAAACATGATGCCAAAATGAGTTTTGTAAAGCACGTCGACACAGTCATAGGGCGTGCAAAAGCCGCGAGAGCCAAGCTCCGACCCATTTGCTCGCCACGCCTGTTCGCCGCCATGCTCGGCAGCGAACAGGCGTGGCGAGCAATGGCCTTCTTTTGCGAGATGACCTCTTCGCAAAAGGAGGTGGCGGAGAGGGCCCGCGAGGTAGATCCTCTAAGTAGCCGTCTCCGCCAACAGAGGACCGGTAGGAGGAGGCGACGTTTTGCAGCCGGGGGGCTCTTCCCTTCATTGCACAGGTCTGGTGGAGGAGGGGAGGCAGCTGGTGTGTACCCAGTCTGCCTCTCTATAGGTAGGAGCCCGGCGTCTACCTTCCGCCGGGCGGACCGTTGGAGCGGCTCTACAAGGTTGATTAGCTAGAACGATCCCTTGCCGCCCCAACAACACGGTCTGACGGTACACCGTGGGGTTTTAGTCCGTGCGAGTCGGACATAACCCACCCTCTCCCCCGGGAGGGTGGGTATCCATAAGGGATTTCCCCACGTAATAAAAAAAAAAAAAAAAAGCTCCGACCCATTCTAGCGTCTAGATTATCCCTAAGAACGAAGCTAGCACTCTATAAAACATACATAAGGACCCGCCTAACATATGCGGCACCGGCATGGTACGCTTACACCTCCAACACCCAGAGAGAACGTCTGCGTATCCAGGAACGCCTCAGTCTGAGGACGAGAGTTGGAGCGCCTAGGTACGTGAGGAATGACACTATAAAAAGAGATCTCAGATGGGAAGATATCGACGCCTTCATTTCCCGCTTGACGTCAGCCCTGTTTAAGCGGGCGGACGCGTCCAGCTTTCCCTTCATCAAAGGGATAGCTCCGCTCCACGCGTGGCCGCCAGACCGCAAAACAAAGCCGTCACCGTGAAACTTGATCGCTCCGCTTGAAGAGATCTACAAATAAACAAGAAACCTAAACACAAGACAACCAACCACATACAGTGGATAAACCCAAAGACTGGCTCGTAGTTACGAGTCGCGATGACATTACTGAAAAGTGCAAAACGCACTGAACAGTTATCTCGCTCGCCCACTTAAAGGTAAGTAGAGATGGCCCGGACGGGTTAATAATGCCTAAGCGATTATGCCAATAGACTTTGAATATGTTTTGTTTAAATTATGTCAAGCATTACTTACTGCGGATTCACGCAGATATAAATAAAAGAATACATAAAACAATGTCTTCATTACCGAAGAGTTAAACAAGAGACTACCACACTGAAATATAAACCATTTGAGAATAGTTAAATGTGTCCTATGAAATTAACTAGATTGTATTTTTTAAATAAACAATCTCAATAATAGATATCGCAGAAGCTCATATAATTATAGTGTATGTAGTATATGTGTGTTTATCATTTAATTCTAGTAGGTACAAAGTATAAATGTTATTGTTGGATAAATTGAAAGCAGAACCCCATTCAAGTGTTGTTAAAGAACTGTTAAAGAAAGAATATTATTGATTATATGATGAGTGAGCGTAATGAGTCAAACTGGTCCTAGAATACTACCTTGTATAACTTCGAATAGCCAATTGACTAGGTACGTTCAAATAAATTGAACTGACTTATTCACATCTTTGTCTAGATCAGTGGCGGGTAAACTTTTTTAATAGCGGGCCACAAAGTTTAAGAAATTCTAGGAGAGGGCCAGAATTATAGAAAAAATGCATTTTGTATTAAGCTTTTAATAAACAAAATATCTTTTACATTTCGCCTCGTTAGGTGTGTGAGACATATGGAATTGGAATATTTAGGATGGATGGACTCTCGGCGGGCCGGATTAAAGACTTTCGCGGGCCGGAGTTGACCCACGGGCCGTACTTTGCCCATCATTGGTCTAGATAGAGCTTAGGTTATGTAATTATGAGATAAAAAAATTATTTTGTGACCACGTAATTGAAAAATGTTTGATAATGATATTAATATCTATTTTAATAATAATAATATTTAAAATAGATATTTACGGCACGACGCAAGCCACAAGTTGAAACTAGTAACGCATTTTTCGATTGTATTGGTCACTGGATTCATTATAATGTTTACGGGCCGTGAAATTGGTACAATTCCATAAAAGACGAAATTGAAAATGAGATAAGCTGACATTCTATCTAATAACACAAAAACTAACATTGCATAACGATCAGATAATCAATTGTAATTTAGTAAATAAATCTAAACGTTATAACAAAGGAATTACTATTCGAATACACCATAATTGTATGACGGAAATAATACATGTAATACGGTAAAAGTGGCTGAAATATTTGACGTGTTTTTATTTCAAAACCATTTTCATAGTCATAGGGCATCATGCTTACAATCATCTGCAGTTGGATACACACTGGTTAATAAAACATGACAAACTAAATAAAAATCGCCATGATAGGTTTATCACTAAGTATTAATAGTCAAACTCCAGTCTGGTACAAATTCCTACATTTCCATTTTATTAATGGACTAGCTGACCCGTGCAACTTCGTTTGCACCAAATTGGTTATCACGCGAAATTTTTTTTTTTTTTATCGTAGCACGGCAAAATGCCTGCACTATGCCTGATGGTAACCACAGTATAATCCAAAAACAATAGCGACCACCGAGGGACACACTATACATCGCTGGTTGCCACTATCATGCCCCTACAGAAAGCTGGATATGCACAGGCTGATCCCGAAAAGCGACGCGCAGAAGCGAGTCACTATTACGGATTTTTTCGCCATGTACATGGTGCTTGTGACCCAGTCAGGCTGTAAAGCCCTACCACCCCGCAAATAAAACTGATACCCGATTACAGCCACAACTACCATTTCCAATTGTGAATCCAAACTATCCACGGATTCACTCAAACATATACCCAGATTACATGTTTTTTTTTTTTTAAATAAGCCTAGTACCCGTTCGTAGCGTCATGTACCAGGATCAATTAAAATAAAAACTAACCTAAATAAAACTGAATAAACATCTCTACTACTTACTTTATCATAACTATCTTCAACTTGTATTAAACCTTTTTATACTCCATTGTATTAAAGAAAAATATATGAACACCGTATCGAAGCGTCAAATATCGCGCCGAAAGCGTCAAATGTCACATGCTTAAAACTATTGTCTAAGAGTTAGAAACTGTTTTGAAAAGGTATTTGAAATATATTTCCAATATATTTTTATAAATAAAATCTGTACCACTCACAACATAGTACCTATCACCTTCAAACCAAGCCAGTTTTATACATCAGGTTCAATCCCTCGGTAGGGATCCCTTGAGTGCGTTGCTTGCGCGATACCGTGACACACAAATATACATCACTGCTACAACACTACACGATCACCCCCACACACGTGCACGCCTACACGCTTACAAATGAAAAGTGGAAGGGTTTACTTTTTTCCCTTATCGAACTGAAAAATTCTCAATTTTCTGATAATAAATATATGCAGGAGTTGCTGAGGCGTGTATGCTTGGTACACTTATACGTTTCAATAACTCATACATATATGAATAGTTAGTTAGGTTAGTTAAGATAGGTCGCGATTTTGCATGCAACAGGCAACAGCCAAGCCGAGGTGTGCCGTGCACCCTTGAGCTGGTTGCCAAAATAAAACCGGCTGAGTGCCTTAAGCGCTCGCCTTAGTAGTCCGGTAACTCATATACGTATATAAGTTATTGAAACATGCATGTGTACCAAGCATGCGTGCCTCAACAACTCCTATATGTATTTTGTGTAGGAAAAATTCCTCTAAACTATATAGGATAGGATAGGATAACGAAAAATAGGGGTAGAACTCTTGTGTCACTGTATTGTGTGAGCAGCGTACTCAAGGGCTCCACGCCGAGGGAACAGATCTAGGCTTGAGCCGTTGCCGAGGAGGGCCTAATTTAGTGTGCGGAAGCGAAATTTACTCCCAGACCACGACGGCGTGATCTGCGTTTATACGGGTGTGGGCGAGAACACGCTCTGTTTGAAGAAACAGGCTGGTATTGATCGTTCGCTGACGTGATTGAATCAGGAGGGTCGGTAAAAATGTGTCGCGGTCGTCTTCTATACTGCGCAGCGTTGGGTACGGGTTCACCGTTCGCGGGGGATACCGCTAACGGGCTAGGATGATTCGCGGCTTTTTCGAAATAACTACGTGTGAGTGATTTTATATACGCCCAGACAGAAGGCATCTCCAGCTCCTGTGGAGATCCTTATTCCGGACGTACCATAGGGCACCGGTGATTTTACGTAGGGCTCGGTTCTGGAGAACCTGCAACTTTTGAATAAAATTTTGCGCATGTGCAAAGATCGAACAACTTTACGTCATAATCGGACGGATACAAGTTTTATATAAAGTGAGTTTATGTCTGGGGGACATTTTTCTCTTATGACAAAGCAAATGATAGAAACGACCCAAGACCATACGGCTTTGTTTCGTACTCTTTCTGTGTGTGAATTGAAATTTAAGTGTTTATTTAAAGTGACACCGAGATATTTCACCTCGCCGGCCCAAGGTCTTTTGGTTTCGTATAGCCTGATGGTCGACGATGCATATATTTAAGATGGCGTCAATCGCTAGTCATACGTTTACGTTTATCATTGTATATGGTGGTCAATAATGTTTAATAAAATGAAATTTGTTCTTTGCTATGGAAAAAAATAATTGGTTTGAAATTTATTATTGGAACGAAGTTCCTTACGGCTGGCTTGGAGGAGATAGGGATATTTGCGCGACCGAACTGAAAAAAATGTGATAAGAAAACCCGTAACGAAAGTGCATGGAATAAAACAGTTAAATGAGACGTGCGCAGGCGCGACAGTCGTATACACAAGCGAGTAGTGTGTAATACCTTTCCCTTTCTCCTTTTTTGTAATTATTTCTATTTCTATGTAATTTTATGTTGTGAAACAAAAATAAAGAGACATATTTTGTTATTTTAATTGATAATTCGAATTACGATTACATAAAATTGAGCACGATTTTTTTTTTTGCAAATAGTGTCGATTCTACATTTGCCAAAGGAACTTCGTTCCTACCTGGTGTACCACGACACCACATTCTTTTTTTTATTTATAAAATATATCAGCGGGTATATATATGATTGTTTATAAAAAATGTGTCTGACTGTTTAATTGCCTTTAAAAGTTACTGAAAAAAATGTTCCTAAACCTAATATTGATTAATCATAAATAAAAATTAATTAAATCTAAATGTCTATTAAAAATACAACGTTAACCCGCTACCAAGTGTACTAAATTCTGTCTATTGATATATTGATAATTTCTGTAGGTGGTAGAGCCACGCTGAAGCTATTACTGGTTTCAGCATGAATGGGTCGTCTCATTCGGGCTAATACTGCCCTTTCACAGAAAACTGACGTGACATAACAGTGCTTGCATTGTAGTGTTTCGTTCGGTCAGTGAGAGTGCCGGAGGCCCACCTCTCTTGCCCTTTCCTTCTTTCCCTTCCCTTACCCTCCCCCATATACAGGTTGGAAACGCACTTGCAAATCCCCTGGTGTTGCTAGTGTCTATAGACGGTGGTGGTCACTAAACATCACGTGACCCACCTGTCGTTTGCCTCTTATGATACAAAAAAATATATATTCATATATTAAAGAATCAGGTACTCTAAAATTCTTGTTCTTCCAACGTTGTCGGCTCTTGTACTAAGGTGTCGCAAAAAAGTCTAGTTACGTTAACTACAAATTTTTATTTTTCGTTATCCTGGAGAACCCCTTGCGTTTTATGGGACAAAAACTATCCTGTATGTAGCCTTGTAATATCAGTTATCACTGTGTTAAGTTTCGTTAAAATTGGTTCAGTACTTTCAGACTAATACGGGTTTAGATTCTAGACTTTAATCCTTTATCCTGAAGAACCCTTTGAGTTTTATGGGACAAAAAGTAAGTTTGATGTAATCTCGTTATATTAGGTATCATTATGTCAAGTTTCGTCAAGATTGGTTCAGTACTTTCAGAGCGATGCGTGTGCATAGGGACAGACAGACAGACAGACAGACAGACAGAAAGACAGACAGACAGACAGACAGACAAAAATTGTAAAAAGATTATTTTTGGCTTCTATATCGATAACATAGCCTATCCTGATTAAAATTTTCAAAAAATATTTAATGTACAGATTTCGACTTGTTACAGTTTTATTATAGTATAGATAGAAGATATAGACCGACTGATCCCAGAATGGTAGGTGTATGGTTAAATTATCTCGCATAAAATCCATTTCTCTCGTTAAGTATTCAATCACCGCATATGATATGGGTTTGTATTTTATAATATACCAAAACGTTTAATGAATGAAAGCGTCGGGTTCAAACCATAACATAATAGTATAGGTTGTAATATTCGTTGGACTAATTGCCATTCTCGTGTAGTAAATATACAGCAGGACCTCGATAATCCGATCACTAAAAATGTTCACCGGACTAATGTGGCATTCGTTTATATAATGTACTAGCCTCTGCCCGCAACTTCCTTCACATGGAAGAGATACAATAACACTAACAATAACACGTAGCAGTTCTCAAAAGGAACAAACATCCCGATTTTGAAACATTTTTCATTAGTGCTCAGCTCCTATTAGTCTTAGCGTGATGATATATAGCCTATGACCATTCTCGATGAATGAGCTATATAACACTGAAATAATTAGTCAAATCGGACCAGTAGTTCCTGAGATTACCCCCTACAACGCCACAACATCACAACGTCACAAACTCACAAACTTTACCTCTTTATAATATTAGTATAGATATATTTTAAAAGGTGTTTATTGAAGTTTACCAGCTTTTTATTATTAAAACTGTTACTGAAAAAATCTATAATAATACTTTGACGAATGATGTTTTATTAGCATCAAAATTATTTATCCCTCCGTTTACGCAAAAATATCTTTTCGGAAATTGAAATATCTTTTGGGCACGCCCATTCCAGGCATTCATTTAATGTAGACACAAATCGAGTAGGTGTACGGAATCCTTGCAGTTTCTGTCGATTCTTCTAACACTTCATTGTTGTCATCAGCGATCTTATTTTCTATTTGTCTTTTTGTCTTCATCAGTTCGGAGTTCCCTACAATTAATTGCTTGATAAAAAATTGTTAATGTCCTCTTCTGAAAGGTCTTGTTACATCTTGTAGGCGGTAGAGCCACACTAAAGCTACTACTGGTTCCAGCATGAATGGGTCGGCTAGTCCGGGGCGGTAAATAGCATTGTTGGCTTGTCGCATTTCATTCGATCAGTGAGAGCGCCGAAGGCCCACCACTCCTTAAACACAGGCCAGGGTCGCATTTGTGATTCCCCTGGTATTGCTAGTGTCTATGGACGGTGGTGATCACTTAACATCTGGTGACCCATCTGTTCGTTTGCCTCCCATGATATAAGAAATAAAATCTTGTATAGCAGGCAAAGTGAATGAACACTGTGTGGTGATCCGGTACTCTTTGAAGCAGCGGCATGCGCGAGACACGGCTTGTTCGGAATATCGTAGATTCGAATTACCGACGACTACTGTATTATCAATCGCCTACAAATATATTCAAGAAGTTGCATTTAAAAGCCAGTTCCTCTAGACTTAGTATGTTAGTCTTATTGGTTAGAATTTTAATTAGAACCAGATGAGATTATAGTCAAATGCAATATTTATGATACATTAAAAAAATGTTACTGAATGATGAAGTTGTACCAGAATAGAAATTTACAAATGTAATACTTAAAAAAAAGATATGGAAACTCCAATGCCTCGAGACGCACAAACAAGGTATTTAAATATGTGACAAATTAACGAGATTTTCCATAACGAGGCCCACATTTGTCACGCGCAGATAACAACAGACACGTACTATTAGCGGAGTGATTTAAAAACATACGGCATTCGACAATGGCAAACCCCGCCAGTGGTAATCTGCAAAGCATTCGAGTATTTTTATAACCAGACGCGATGCGACATATTCTCGAATAAGAACGTACATAAATTCACATCTCAAGATTAAAAGTGCTCGTGTACTAATTGAAATAAACTGCAAAAGAGAAGTATTTCACAGTTACGAAAAAAGTGAAACAGTATCGATACAAGAGATGGTCAATAAAAATTAACTGAGAAATGAATATAGGAAATATTTATTTAACACAAACGAAACGATTCTATGATGAAGTTGTTGTTTTTGTATAGAATGGAAATGGTTCCTAGATTTTCAATTTTTTTTTTATCGAAAATTAATATTAAATAGCAATAGATTTAAGTAGTCGTGTAAAAATTTCCAATATATTATTAATGCATGGAACTGGTCATTGGTAGTAAATACAATTTAAATTATTGAATAATTATTAATAAGAATATAATTATCACTTTAAATCTACAAACAAAATATATTCTACTATATATAAAATTCCATTGTGTCCAAATGTGTTCTTTATTTTCTTCTGTATTCATTATATATTATATACCTATGGTATAGGTACATTCATCGTGTGTAACTTACACCGATTTTGGAACGAGATTGTCGATTCATAATAGAGATGGCGATCCAAGATCGATTAATCGAGTTTTTGACATAGAGAAATCGATTATTGTAATAAATGTTAAATATCGAATCGATCTCGGATACTATAAAACGGTGATTCGATTTTTTCTAAGTAAAAATAAAACTAGGCAATAATTTGTAATATTTAAAAACAAACATCTCATCAAAAAAAAAGAGAAATCAATACCACAGATCACAATTCGGATCGATTTAAAAGTCGATATTTCTGCTAAAAATCGCCGTTCCTACTCCACAACATTGACTCTATATAAGTGATGATCACCGGCCATATCTATCTACCAATCAGAAGCGTTGTCTTCATTTATTGCCCAATAAAGAGCGTTAACCCAATGTTGTTGATATTACGCAACCTACATCTCTTTATTTACACAACAACACAGGCCATATGCTACATAGATATACCTAATATAAACGTCATGCGTTCACAATATTTAGTAAACAATCTGTAACTTTTTGTCCGTGGTATAGGCGAGACTTTTCCGTTGTAAAAATTCTGTTCTTATTTTAAAACGTCGTCGTAAATCAATACGTGTCCAGTTTTTGATATATTACCGACATAATTAAATGTTATTTCGTTTTAAGTAGTTTTGAAGTCTGTACATTAAATACTTTTTCTTTTTATATTGGAGCGAGGAAATGTTTTTCTAATGCGTCCGTTAATTAATTGCAAGTTAAAATAAGTTGTCGGATCCGGTAATTTATATATATTTGCCTCTATTTTAATATGGGTTTTGATTAATTACAAGTATGGTCAAGTGTTCTTGTTTTTCGATCAGAAATTTATAACTGCCCCTTAGCTTAAATTAAGATTAAGACATCAAGAGGTAAAGCAGGTGGTATTAATAGAAATAGTATAAATCATTTCAATTTAATGTTAATGCATAATTATAAAACACATCCCGCTATTTATATCCAAACTAACGTTTATTATGATTATGTGTATTATTGTTGTTAAAAAATATTATATAGTATTAGCTGGGCCGGTAGACGCTGTCCGTGATACTACTTTTGGGTTCAATTAAAATTAAATTTAAAATACTTGGAGCCACTGTGGCAGATACAAACATGGCTTGATTTTTCTCCACGTATCCAATAATTATCGTTATATTTCGTTATATCTTAATTATATGTATATGTATATATATATATATGTCGTTATATATCGGAGTACTATGGCGAACTCAGCCGATTTCATTCGACAACTAGCTCAATGGTGCTGTTAAGACCTTGCTGGGTCAATAGCGTAGTCAGTTCGAAAAAAAAAAATCTATAGAAGGAAGATTTTCGTGTTGCGTATATATAAACAGTATTATCTTTATTTTGATAATGTCTGAGTAAGCTTGCATTACATTTGGCTTTGTCATTATGTAATAGATATCTGGACATTTCAATTAGAAGACCAATATTTTGAATGAGATTTTTCACGAATTCTATCCGTATATAAGTGTAACAACCTATACACATAATTACGCTGTTACCATCAAGCGATTTCCACGTAGCAATCATAAAACTGACCAGTTTATTCATTCAAACAGAAAGTGATTTATTGGTAATCTTATACCTGATTTTATGTGATCGTTGCCATTCGAATGTCTTGGTTTATGGATATCATGAGCGATAAGTCTACATATACATAGATAAGTATTTAGTGGAGATGAAGAGATGTAGGAGTAGCAGAAGAGCGAAAAAGTTATGAATGGATTGATGTGTGTAAAAGATGTAAATATTGAGATAACAAATGACAGAGGACAACGAAAGAAAACAATACATTAAAAGAAAAAAAACCTTAGATACTTACATGTAATAAGAATAGTCTATACATATAATAAAAATGAAGTGTCTGTATGTAACAGCGAAATAAAAAATTTTCACTGATTGGGTATGAACGTATACTCGCTTCTGATTACAAAAAAGCAATTTTTAAAATTTTTGTCGGTCTGCCTGTCTGTCTGTTTGTTACGGGTAATCTCCGAAACGCCTAGACCAATTTTGACGGGTACTGTAACAGACCTAACTTAGTATATTAAGGAAAAAAGAACAAAATGATTATTCAAGTAGTGCCATCTAGGCTGCCATAGGAGTATTAAAAATAAATAAAGTAATTATATAAGTTAAAATTGTTTTAACAAGTCTAATTAAGAACATTATGAGAGAAATTATACAAGGTTAACATAGGTACCTTTAAAATAAATAAAGTAGTTATGTAGTCAATATGATTTTAACAAGTTTAATTGGGAACATTATGAAGGGAAACAAGTTTCAATACACAACGTAAAAGGGTCCTAATTACTAAACGATCATGGTAATAATAATAAGAGCGATGTCGAGAGAGAGATGAGGGAGATGAAGTGACGCTGGTGTTGAGTGAGCAAGAGAGAGGGGCGTTACACTACTCTTAATTATACTAAGTGTTAATCGCTGCTTCGTGTGCAATGTTATCTCCAAAACGGATGCACCGATTTTCACAGAACTTTCACCAACAAATAATGGAAACCATAACAAGTAATTTAGTGTATTTTAATTTAGACTACCTGCTAACTGTGGCTTCGCCCGCAGTACTATCTCTAAAACGGTTAAACTGATCTTCAAGAAACTTTCATTCGCATATAGCTGACTTTATAAAAAATAATTCAAGTAATTTTGGTTTATACTAGCCGTTAACCGTGGCTTCGCCTGTAGTACTATCTCCAAAACGGTTTGACCGATCTTTACAAAATTCGATTGGCAGATAGCTGACCTTATAAAAAGTAATTCAAGTTATTTTAGTTTATACTGCTTGGTAAGAGTGGTTTCGCTTGCAGTACTATTTCCAAAACTCTTTAAAAGATCTTCACAAGACTTTCACTGAGAAATAAATGACCTTTAAAATATAATTTAGGCAATTTTAGTTTATATTAGCTTTTAACCGTGTTTTCGTCCACAGTGCTATCTTCGTAATGGTTAGACCAATGCTTACTAGACTTTTTCTGGCAGATAGCTGACTTTATAAAAGTAATTTTTGTTTATAATAGCTGTTAACCGTGTTTTCGCCCACAAAACTTTCTCCAAAACTGTTAGACAGATGTTAGACAGCGAACCTTATAAATAGTAATTGAGGTTATTTTATTTTAGACTAGCTGTTACCCACGACTTCGTCTGTATGAAATTTAGCAAAAATATGTTGTTTACTGTAAACATATGAGTATTTATCACGCTTTGGTATATAAAATTTTATATCTTGATTTACATATATGCAAGATTCAAGACGTCACCACATTCATAGTTTACAATTTAATATAATAATAATTATTAGCAATTTTGAAGATAGAAGAGGTATTTCCAATAAGATATTAGACCATAAACTTATTGATAATATTGGCACATTATATAATTCATTCATTGTCTATTTTTAAGTCAATTTTTCATTAGTTCTTTGTACAGTGTAAGTGAGCACTGAGGTAGTTATATTTTAATGTTCCAAATATATTGGTTATGATAATCCTCATTAATAACACTGTTAGTATCTATATATCTAATGTACACGTTATACGTTACTGTTAGTAGCGTGTGTGTCGTACTCACAATAGTTTTTAAAGAACATTTCTATAATTGTACATAGTTTCATATCTATACTAATATATAAAGCTAAAGAGTTTGTTTGTTTGTTTGTTTGTTTGGTTGAACGCGATAATCTCAAGAACTACAGATCTGATTTGAAAGTTTCTTTTAGTGTTAGATAGTTCATTTATCGAGGATGGCTATAGGCTACATATCATAACGTTTAAACCAATAGGAGCTGAGCACTAATGAAGAATGTCTCAAAATCGGGCTATTTTGGAAGCTTTCGATGCGTGTTAATGTCAGTACTATATGCGTTGCCATGGTAACGCGATAACAATCTCTCGCAAATATTTTCATGGTTTATTTTGTGTTCCTATTAAAACAGTTAATTCTACGTTATTTTTGTTTCCAATTTTTAATTATACGTGGTACGTTTATATCGCAAACATTTCTAAAGTTTATTTTGTGTCGCTATTCAAAAAGTTTAGTAGTAATAATATTCATCCAATAAGATAGTCAAAGGAATTAATCCATACTGCCAGTTCTGAAGTAGTTAATATAGGTAGTTTTTTTCTATATCTAAGATAATGTAAAGGTATAAGCGCCAAATCCTCTATGTAATATTTCGTAAATTTTTATCTTCTTAATTTTCAAGACAACAGAATTCATGCTTCGCGGTATTATTTCTCTTTCATTTCATTTATGCACAATAAACGAACCATCTATACTATAATAAAACTGTAACAAGTCGAAATCTGTACATTAAA
>JACEII010000012.1:18092707-18105384 GCA_014332785.1 Antheraea mylitta | reverse complement strand
ATCTATACTATAATAAAACTGTAACAAGTCGAAATCTGTACATTAAATATTTTTTGAAAATTTTAATCAGGGTAGACTATGTTATCGATATAGAAGCCAAAAATAATCTTTTTACAATTTTTGTCTGTCTGTCTGTCTGTCTGTCTGTCTGTCCCTATGCACACGCATCACTCTGAAACTACTGAACCAATCTTGACGAAACTTGACATAGTGATAGCTAATATTACGAGATTACATCAAATATACTTTTTGTCTCATAAAACGCAAAGGGTTCTCCAGGATAAAGGATTAAAGTCTCGAATATAAACCCGAATTACTCTGAAAGTACTGAACCAATTTTAACGAAATTTGACACAGTGATAACTAATATTAGAAGACTACATCCAGGATACTCTTTGTCCCATAAAACGCAAGGAGTTCTCCAGAATAACGGACGAAAGTAAAAAATTTGTAGTTCATGAGATTCTTAATGGATTTTGGTAATTTTCCTTTGTGCTATTTACAGCAGACAGATTAGTTAAAAATTCAAGCTATATAGGTTACATAAAAAAAAAACAAATAACCAAAAAAAAATGACGGGGTTCGAACCGGCTCCCCGTCGGTCATGAGAATAGTACAGAGTCGCCAACTTTACCTCTACGCTACGATTACATAATAATTTCGTTCAAAAATTTCAACTGCTTCGAAAACGTCCACAAAATTGTTAATAACTAATCTATACTATTAAAATTGTAACAAATCGAAATCTGTACATTAAATATTTTTTGGAAATTTTAATCAAGGTAGACTATGTTATCCATATAGAAGCAAAAATTAACACAGTGACAACTGATATTACAAGGCTACATCCAGGATACTTTTTGTCCCATAAAACGCAAGGGTTTCAAATTTAGAATAGCTGGTTAATACTGTGAAAATTGGTCGATGATAACTGAAGTATGTTATAAAAGTATTAGATATAGCATTATCAAGATATATGTCATAGTGTAATTTTACTTTCTTTGTAGAAGGGTGCATACTTTCAGTTCCGAAATTATCGCTGTCCGACATATTTTCAATTAAAACACTGGTTACATTCACAACTGCGAACGGTGTTTCATAATTTATAAATAGCGTTAAAAATGCGTAGTTTAATCCGTGACAGTCAATTGTCTAATTAAATAGTAATAAAGAAATCAGTGAAAGGTGCAAGCGCGGTGTGTTTGGCGGTATGTCAAAGGGCGCAAGGTCTTCTGTGCATGCCGTGTAATACTGGTACGACGAGTGTTCGACAAAGCAATTTGAATGTTATGTTTATACTGATAGAGTTGCAGATGTTTTTGAGTAGTTCGTCAATAGTGCAAAGTTCGTATTATAATAACCTGTAGCTTCGGAAATGTAACGTCACAAAAAACCATAATCTTCATCATCATCATCATCATTGGCAGCTCTTCTCGACCTAATGCAGAAAATAAGCCTCCTCTCTTTTAAAAATAAAAACATATAATTGAAATCTATCTAGGTCAGACTTTGGCCAGTGTATATGTATTTTAGTAAGATTAAAAAAACCAATTCCGAAATATTATAAAAATATTATATTACACCTAATTTAAAAATATAAAAAATACATATACCTATCCATTAAAAAAATTACTGAAGATTAATTTGACCCGTAAAAAGCTAAAATCACGCAATATCTCCAGGCGGTCACCCATCCAAGCACTGACCACGCTCGACATTGCTTAACTTTGGTGAGATCGGACATGAACCGGTCGACGTTGACGACAAAACATTTCTATCCACCCGTCTCTCTGCCATTATTGTGACGTTACATAATATTAAATAGAAACAATTTGAATCTTACAATTATACAAGTAGGGTTGTAAAGGTTTTTGAGTAGGTATTTCGTTAATAGTGCAAAGATTGCGTTTTGTGTGCCCGCGTATTTCGTTTAGATTGACATTTTAAAACTCGCAATATCTTTTGAATGTAATGGCCGATTTTAATAATTCAAAAAGTTATCTACAGGTACTGAAACAGTCTTAGTTTAAAAATAATTTATTTGGATATGGATTAATATATAGACATGAATAACATAGTCTTTTACGCATGGTATAGTTTTTATTAAGATTTATTTAAAAAATGTAGTTATAGTGACATAATCACAATAGGTAAACATATGTATGCTGCCGCGAGGTTTTTTTATAGATAATAATATGTTCTTTAATATTGTAGAACATATTTTTGTTCTATCATTCATAGTTATCGGGGCGCATGCGATGAAATACATTTTATGCCAAATTTTTTTCATACCTTTGATTACATTATTGAAATTTTAGTAGAAATCCCAATTTTTTTCTAAAAAATAAATATAGCCTATGTTACTAAGGGTTTTTTTCGAAATGTCTACGCTATTGACCCAGCAAGGTCTTAACAGCTTCACCGGACTACTAAGGCGAGCGCTTAAGGCGCTCATCCGATTTTATTTTGGCAACCAGTTCAAGGGTGCACGGCACACCTCGGCTTGGCTGTTGCCTGTTGCATACAAAATCGCGACCTATCTTAGCTAACCTAGCTAACTATTTATATATGTATGAGTTGTTGAAACGTATATGTGTACCAAGCATACACGCCTCAACAACTCCTCCATATATATATTATTGGAAAATTGAAAGTTTTTCAGTTCGATAAGGGGAATAAGTAAACCCTTCCACTTTCATGTGTAAGCGTGTAGCGTGCACGTGTGTGGGGGTGATCATGTAGTGTTGTAGCAGTGATGTATATTTGTGTGTCACCGTATCGCGTAAGCAACGCACTCAAGGGCTCCCTACCGAGGGATCGAACCTAGGCTTGAGCCACTGCCGTGGGAGGCCTAATCCGGTATGTTACTAAGGGATAATGTAGCATTCTAATGGTAAACGAATTATCGAAATCCGTCCAGTAGTTTGAGTTTATTCGTAATTAACATACAAAAATACTACGATTCCTCTTTATTATAATAGTTTAGAAAAAAAATTTGAATCTTATGCTTTACTAATAGGGTCGTTAATAGTGCGAAGCTTGTGTGTAATCACCACGAACGTCGCCATGGCCGATTTAAGTTTAGGGTGCGCCTATAGATAATTTGGTGCAGACGAAGTTGCACGGGTCAGCTAGTAAATAATAAATTTATTTATTTGACTTCACATCTACGTTCTTAATCACTACATCTTATAAAACGATAAACTCAAAAACCACTGACCGGATTTTCACCAGTAGATAACTTTATCTGCTAGTCACTTGATTCACGAGGAAGGTTTACGTGTATAACTTGTCAAGGTTTTGTGTAACGGCGCACCTCGGCTTGGGCTGTTGCTTGATACGTGTAATTCGCGACCTATCTGAGCTAGCTGACCTAAGCTAACTATTCATACATGTGTGAGTTGTTGGAGCATATATGTGTACCAAGCAGATATACCACAACAACTTATATATATTTATATATTTCGTATCGGATAATTTTCTAAACTATTTCAGTTCGATAAGGGAAAGAAACAAAACCCTTCCACTTTCATGTGTAGACGTGTAAGCGTGCACGTATGTGGAGGTGATATGTGTAATATTGTAGCAGTGATGTAAGATTTAGTGTCACTGTATCGCGCGAGCAGCGTACTCAAGGGCTCCACGCCGAGGGAACGGACCTAGGCTTGAGCCGCTACCGAGGGTGGCCTTAATCTGGTCATCTATAGAGATAAGTTTAAGTTAACATTACGAGTACGAAATCCCAATTTTAGGTCGTTTTAAGCTACTGCAGATCTTGGATGAACTTAATTAAATGTTAGATAAGTTTCCCGGACGACGATTAAAGTTCAGCACCAATTTCGTTATATTTGAGAAAGAAAATGAGTTATATATTATATCGTCTAGCATCTAGCGCTCCTGGTATTGTCTATTGAACGCTTGATTTCTGTAAGCATGGGATGTTGATTTTTGAACGATTGAAGAGATGTTTAATGTCTCTGGTAGCTAATTCCTTTTGCATATAGAAATCGGAAATAAAAATGGTGAGGGCTGCCAAAGTCAGTATTTTATGTTCTTTTGGAAAAATCTAAAAACCTAAATAACTAGAAACATAAAATTCATTCTATTATATCTGTACATAAACGACTTAAAAATTATCAAGATTTTAGAATTGACTCTCTGTAAAGCGCATGGTTTATATTTTTCCCTTTTCAAATAACTCGATATATCTTGGTATCTGAATTAGTGTAATAGAGATAAATAATATATGTTTTACATTTAGAAGTTTATGAAATGGACACCACATAATTACTAACAACTTTTCTTGTCTAATTTTTGTAAGGTCGAACTGATTTTAATGAAACAAAGATTAAATGTTACTCAAATATGTGCTTTATGATTCTCTTAAAAAAGGTTTTATCATTGACGTAGTAATTTAGCTGTGATGCGTCTCCAAACAAACAGAGAGACAAACAGACATTCCTAAAAATGATTTAAATATATTTTATTACTTATTCCTACCTACAACAATTTTGTTCACAAAAATATAAGAGTACAGACTCGTAAGATGGAATTTGATAATTCTACGTTTCGAACTCGCTATTCAAGTTGTGGTTATAAGCTGAGAAACAAACATAATAATAAGTACGAAAAGCGAAAAATTTCCTAGATGTTAGTGAATGCATCTTGTATATCAAAGGTCTTATCTGTAAATAATTGCTTGATCTTTGATGTAACACTGCCTATAGACGGAGTACGTGAAACCGAATCGTTGCGCTGACGTATATTTCCAAGATGTACATATCTAAAACGGTCATCTATTTTCGATGCGAGTCTGGGGCTTATTTGGGCATGTTTGTTTTAGTTGGGTAACCAACAGTTGATTGGTTATAGTCAACGAAACAGTCGACTTTGTGGTTACCTGTAACACGTCTGTAATTTATATATTCATCACGCTTCTCTCTTTTGGGTCAGACAAAAGTGATACCAGTGATATTTTTTTAAAAGCTTTAGCAACTCTAAATACATTACCGATTCATGTCAAACAGATTTTGATGGCAAATGGCTATTTCATAGGAAATATCATTGCGTGAATGGTAGTGATATCTGGAAATAATATCCCTTTCTTTGCATTTGCTATTAACGGATGACATTACATATTCTAAGTACTAGCCTCTGCCCGTGACTTCGTTCGCGTGGAATAGTTACTTTGGGCTAACGTTAACACGCAAAGGAAGCTCTCAAAAGGAAAAAAAAAACGATTTTGGAACATTCTTCATTGGTTCCCGCTTCTATTGCTCTTAGCGTGATAATATTATAGTGTATATATATATAACCTTTCTCGATAAATTAGCTATATAACGCTGAAATAATTTTTAAAACGTCACAAACTGTACCTTTTTCTAATATTAGTATAGAAATATAGATAGTAATATAGATAATGTGTTTTTATACAAATATGTATAAAAAATTAAAGAAATCCTTTAATCATAATGCATTATACGATACAGAATACACAAAATTATGAAAGGGTGTCCAGCTCAGCAAATGCTAAAGTTTCATAACACTCAGCGCTGATTTTCACGTTTAAACCACTGCAAGTAATGGTAAGTAATAAATAAAATACCAACAGAGAAAAATGTACGATGAAAAGATTAATCAAGTCGTGTTTCTTGCCGGTTCTTCTCGGTGATTAAATTGGTTTCCGAACATTTTCAGGAACTAACTTGATTTAAGATAGTTTTGATTCTGATTTGACGGCTATTAATTCCAGGTGATAGTTGATGTTTTGACGTCCATAGATGACTTGAAGTAGAAAATTCACGCGTGATGTAACACACCATAAAGATAGTTTTGACTTAAGATGAAAGGTTTTCGCGCAGATTTAACATATCACGAAGTTGCTCAACAGCTTTTTATTAATGTTGTACAATTTACGTATGAAGTCTGTGAATTAAAGAAGTGAGGTTTACCAAAGATGAAAAAATAAACCCGACGGAGTTTCTTACCGGTTCTTCTCGATGACTAGGTCGTTTTCCGAACTGGTGATAGCTTTGATATTCATAAGTGCTCTTTCAAGACCTAAATTGAAAAAAGTATTATAATTTTAATATTTTGAATTACTGAAATTTCTTCTGCGATAATTCGCATAGTTTCACATGTAAGGTCTTCAAAGTGATCACTCAACGCTCATGGTTCCAATAATCCAAATAAACAGTTATAAATTCCGATTACAATTTATAGCTTTCATCAAATAACTGAGGCATTCGAAGTGCTAATTCCTTTACGTCACCTAGCCCGACACTTCACGGATATTGTTGATGGACTGTACACAATGTATGAACCAAGTAAATATTTTGACAGTGGAGACATGACTCTAGGAAGTTTGTATTGATTAGGAGTTTTAATGCACATTAACACTATAGTTCACTTTCAATCCATAAAAATATGAGTAATCCGAGATCAATCAGTATTTTTGATAGTTTTGAATATGCAGATTTGAGATTGGAAATGTTTTTTACGTATTACTAAGTGTAGATTATCCATTTAACTAATAAATACTTATCAAACTAAATTATATCGGTATATAACCGACGTCTTGCAACGTACTTATTTTGACGCGGCCTTCGAAGTTGATTGATAAAATCGTCATGTAAGGAAAATGCGGTATAATCACTACATGCGAAATTCTTCTTCTTCTTCTCTCTCTCTCTCTGTTTCTTTTTATTTTACGTGTGTAATATTTGTGTATGCTTGTGAATATCGAGAATCGAGCAGATAAGCATCGTGTGTTGTCGGTTGTATAACCTCAATCCTGAAGGAGTAGATAGGAAATTTTTTTTTTGTAACATCTTCTTATACAATTAATCGTTTACTATTTCATATCTAATTTGCAATGAATGAGCATTTTTCCTAAAGTATTAAATGAAACTAAAAACTTATCTATTTTGTAAATATATAAACATCCGGTATGACGATGTTTCTCCTCGGTGAACTCCAAAACTACTCAACCGATCTTCCCGAAAGTTAGCATTTATGTCTAATTTAGTCCAACTTGAGAGAAAAGATAATTTACAGTTTGATCATGGGCTTCAATATTTTTTAAATTACAAATTTAACGATTGTCAATTTTGATTATTTTTATTAATTGTAAGTTTCATCAGTCTCGAACAGATGGCGCTTTAAATTAATTTGCTGACAGAAAACTGTAGGAACGACTGTTATAGATACCTCATAGATGGTACCTCGTTTTAATTTTGAATTTCTGTTTTAACTCCAGTTTATTTTATGATGCACATGTTTCATTCAATTCAACATGTAATAACTGATCCACAGAACGTGTGTCATGGTTAGTAAGAATTCATAAATATATAAATCTGTAACATAATTGAACGAGTGAACAATGACGGTGGTCTCTTCCCCATAGCAACTGAAACACGAGATCTGCACTTCAATACCTGTATATACGGAACTCGGGCACATGGTGTCGCTTTCAGTCTAGACAAAACAACACCTCAATATGTGTATACATTCAAGTGAAACATGATTGATACGGTACCAGTTATTTAAAAAAACTGTTTACATTGTATGTGCAAATGTGCCTCACTTTGAATATTGAGAAGCATTTAAGCGGTACAACATATTGAGCCATTGCATTTTAAAATAAGCTAAATCCAATTTTAGCCATTCCCTATACTTTACAAGATCTTCAAATTGTGTACATGTAAAATATGTAGATTATAAAAAAAATTAAAAACCTTATGAATGGCAAAATTTGAACTTTGTTCTTGGTGTATACAAACTGGAAATCTTAATGGATTATAATTGCATCCATATATTGGATTTTGAAATGTAAGAACTCGTATATAAGTCATACGTCCCGTTTATGGCGGGACAATCTCGCTTTCAGGTTGTCCGTCTATCTGCAAAGTATCTTCTGGATACTCGGAACAGCTTGCAAAGACGGGCTGTTACATTGTTAATAATGCGGGCGTTACCACTTAATATCACGTTAAAATTTCTAAAAAATTCTAAAAAAAGATTTCTTAGATACATTCAGAACAAAAACAAACAAAATGATGCTATTTTATAAACCGCAAATACAATCATATTCTTCCTCTTTATGAACGTAGACGAATCGCCGACATATCATACCTCTTGAATATTACTAGCGATATAGTAGAGTGCGCGGAACTACTAAGTAACGTTAATTTACGAGTATAGGTAGAGGAGAGTGAGGGAATTTGGAACACTTAACTACAAATGCTAAATAATAATAGAAAAAAGTAAAAACTAAATCAAATTTTATTGCTACATGAACTTTAGTTATCTATTTACTTAGTAGTCATAAAAGGTTATTTTAAATTTACGTTTTAATAAAAATATAAACTAAAACAAAAAACATTGCCGTTCCTGTTTACCCGATACTCTTTGGGGTAATTGAGATCATCCCGTGGGGGAAATGGAAATAGTATGAGGTAGTTAAGAAAGACGTTTGATCGATCTTTCTTACGTAATTACGAGGCATTTGAAATCGTTTGTAAAGTACAAATATTTTTATACAATCAACCAGCGGTACTATGGGTAATTAGGAGGGTAAGAGGTAATTGGGAACGTTCCAAATTACACACCTAATGCCGTTCCCAATTACCCGAATCAGTCAATATACATAAAAATTGCCGCCACTCTCAAAAGCATATTTTATTATCTTCAATCTATGTTGCATTTGAAAACAGATACTGTGTGTATGATATGAGCAAAAATACAATACCTTTGAACTCAGAAATATGATACTTACATGTGTTATAACTGATGACAAAAATTATATCAAAAATACAAAAATAATTTTTCGACTTACCGTAACAAAACTAGTGTGTCCTTTCAATCACACTTTCGCATACGCAATGAATGGCTCTGCATACAGCCGTAGAATAGGTTCGCGACAGTGTAGTACGGGGAGATATACTATTTATCTAACTGTTCCCAATTACCCGCCGTTCTCAATTACCCTACTCTCCCCTACTCGTAATTCAACTAGAAATAAATATCCTCTACACGTACCCCTAGTGAAACCTTTTTATAGAAAAAATCATTTCTAATTAGAGCTAGTAACCAAACTAACAGCGTCTCGAAGATCTTCGATATAGACCTCTTTCACACGGGGTGCCTCAAACTCAAGAAAGTTATCACCTACAATTTTTCTCTAAATAATTCTACCAAATAAGTGCATGTATTATAATTATATAGGTGTATATCAGTATGATCTTTTAAATGGCCTTACTGATGTTATTTCTTCCATATCTGTATATTTATTAGCTGTAAGATCACCTTTTACCTTAAAATAAAAAGCGACAAGCTGGTTATACACTGAATCACAGCTAAGTGAGTTACTATAATGACTGTGGCAAAACGTTAGTACATTCGCACATTGCGTTGGTCGACGTGGATTAGAATATCACAATGATCGTTTTGTATTTCAGTGAAAACCATTAATTATATTACGGCGAATTCGACTGCATTCGCACTGGCTATGGTTGTATTAAAAATGACTCGCCCTACAACCTATAGATTTGTTCTGACTGCTACATTTAAGAAGTGCCAACTCCATTATCACCCTTATCTGTGTACATCCCAGTTATATCACCACATAAGATAGTCATGTAGTAGCTTTTATATTTTATTCGTAATCTTGTGTTATTTAACTCCATATTTTGTAATATTGTTGGCGTCTCACTTAATATAGTTAGTTTATTGTGCATAAGTGACGTGGATGGAAAATAATATCACGGAGCATGAATTCTTAGATGCCAAAAAAAAATCTATATAAAGTTATGTTGATGGTTGGCCCGCTTGTTAGAACATTGAATTTATCGCAAGCTCGTATAGATAGAAGAATAGAAGAGATCGTAATATTAATGCCTAACTACTCGACAATGGCAGTAATCATCTGGAAGATTGGTTGCCAGTTTAGCTTAATGTGACAGCGTGAATGCCACGTTGCTAATTTAAAAAGGTTGTTATGAGTAAATAATTTGGCTTGTAAATGCTTTGGCAGTTGGTTTACAAATCCTCGTTTATTGAGCGAGCAAGCAAATTTAAAAGAGATAACAGCACGTATCACGATTGTTGTAGGCATGTGTGTCGCTACACCAAAAACGAAATAAAAAAAAATAGATTGTTGTCAAGCACTAAGCCTATAGAGTTTATAAATAAGCCGAAAAAGAAAGTGTCTTTATTGGAAATGGTTACTGGCACATACATAAACGCGACAGGAAAGCTCCTCTACGCTGCAGGTAATGAAAGTAAGTCAAGAAATATTAAAACCTTCATGAAAGAGTTTTCGTTCCAAACCACAGATCTAGAACAACACACAAAAGTTACTTCACTGTCAATCGGAACTATGGGCATCTGAAAAATGCTGCGCAATAAATAATTTGGACAATCTTTTGATCGTGCATCACTAGCATCAAAAATACTGACACGAATTACAAATTCCACAGATATGCCGCATGGCCGATAAAAATTAATTCACCGTCGACATTCCACTATCAGCACATTACCGCACGTCTGCACACCTCAAATGGAGCTATAAATGTACCATCAACGTGTTATGCCCATTTAACTGACATGAAACGTTCAATGCATTCGTCGTCTACAGCCTGGCGCCACCCAACTTTATTGGCAGCGATGCAAACTTAACAAAACATCATTTGAAATTCAGAATCAACACCAAGATTGACATCATGTACGGATATTTGCGCTTTAACCGTCCGCAAAATTAAACTTGTCCGAACAACGCGTTCAGACTTGATCTGAGGAACCACACATACTATCATTTTGTATAGTAGCTAGGTCCTCATACAAATGGTCTTATAAATGATTGTTTAATCGATCGTCTTCCCTTTGCCATTCGTCATGCTGTGTGCTTAGCAACGGGATGGCGTGAATTAAATGCGTTTCACAAATTGTTTTGATACGTGACGAGTTTTGTTATTGCGTGTAATAGATTCAAATAACCCTCGTACTGTCCAAGGTCCGGTGGCTAGTGCCAATCGATTTTAAGAAGTGGGCTTATGATTGACCTGAATGGCGAATAGACAATTGTGGAATGGTTTTTGTCTATAAAATCACTCGATACGAAAGTATTTGTTGAACAATTAATATCTCTAAAACTATAATTTGAATCTGCATGTAAAGCGTACGGGCACTTTTAGATTTTTGTAAAAAAAAATGTTACAGGTGTCTCGGAATAAGTAATAGAATACATTTCAATCATTATTAGAAATGTCTGTCTGTTTGTTTGTTTGAACACGTATCACGTCTAAAGTACTGCGTTAATGATAAAAACTTTCAATAAAATCATAAAGCATATCTTCAAGTAACATTAAGTTTTGTTTCATTAAAATCGGTTTTGTCTATTAAAAGTTATTGTTCTTTTAATAACGACGCGACTTAAGAAAAAGTAAATAAGTAAGTGGACTAAATACAGTCACATAACTTTATTCATCGTAGTTTTTAGACGTGGTTTCAAACGGACGATGTCGTGGGCACAGCCAGTCAGTAATATATCGATGCTATATAGAACATCCTTGATTGTATATTATATATTTGTATATAATTATTCCAATTACTATTACCTATTTGATTTTGAGTAGTTTCCTGGTATATTTTGAAAATCCTAGGTCCAATGTTAATATAATTAAAATGAGACACTATTGAAAACATTTTTATTTCTTTATCTTTGGCAACCAATCTTCTAGTAGTTATTACTTCTATTGTGACGTGGGTAATATTAAAATTTTCTTCAAATAACACAATAAAATAAAATATAAAAGACCACTACACGACATTTCAAGATCCCGCCAAAAACTTTGAAAATATCTTGTTTCCAATATATTTTTTAATTATTTATACGCGAACATGTTCTGATGAACATACATGAAAAAACTTTGTATAAGACGTGTATCCGTCCCGTGATGACATATAGCTGCCCCGTTTTTGCGCATATGTCCAAAGATAACTTTCATAAGCTGCAGGTTCTCCAAAATCGTGTTTTACGTAAAGTGCCGGTGCTCCGTGGTACATTCGGAGAGTCGATCTCCATAGAGACCTAGAGATCCCTTCTATCTGGGCGTACGTAAAATCACTTACGATTAGTTATTTTGAAAAAGCTGCGAATCATCCCAATCCGTTAGTGGTATCCACCGCAAACTATGAACCCATACCTAACGCTGCGCGTTATAAAAGACGTCCGCGATGCATTTTTACCGACCCTCCTGATTTAATCACGTCAGCGAACGATCAGTACCAGCCTGTCCCTCAAAACAGAGCGTGCTCACGCCCACGCCCCCGTAACCACAGATCACGCCGCCGTGGTCTGGGGGTTAATTTCGCTCCCGCACACCCGATTAGGCCTCCCACGGCAGCGGCTCAAGCCTAGGTTCGATCCCGCGGTAGGGAGCCCTTGAGTGCGTTGCTTGCGCGATACGGTGACACACAAATATACATCACTGCTACAACACTACACGATCACCCCCACACACGTGCACGCCGACACGCTTACACATGAAAGTGGAAGGGTTTACTTTTTCCCTCATCGAACTGAAAAACTCTCAATTTTCCGATAATAAATATATGGAGGAGTTGTTGAGGCGTGTATGCTTGGTACACATATACGGTTCAACAACTCATACATATAT
>JACEII010000012.1:18018217-18092607 GCA_014332785.1 Antheraea mylitta | reverse complement strand
ATGACACACAAATATACATCACCGCTACAACACTACACGATCACCCCCACACACGTGCACGGTTACACGCTTACACATGAAAGTGGAAGGGTTTACTTTTTCTTTCCCTTGTCGAACTGAAAAACTCTCAATTTTCCGATAATAAATAAATGGAGGAGATGTTGAGACGTGTATGCTTGGTACACATATACGTTTCAACAACTCATACATATATGAATAGTTAGCTAGGTTAGCTAAGATAGGTCGCGATTTTGCATGCAACAGGCAACAGCCAAGCCGAGGTGTGCCGTGCACCCTTGAGCTGGTTGCCAAAATAAAATCGGCTGAGTGCCTTAAGCGCTCGCTTTAATAGTCCGGTGAAGCTGTTAAGACCTTGCTGGGTCAATAGTGTAGACATTTCGAAAAAAAAAAAAACTTGAAAAACAAACAACCTAATTACGAACCTCCTTTTTAAATTTGGTTGAAAATAGCAGTACAGTATAAATTAAATACAATGGCATCATAGGCCCCTAATGGTGTTAAACAAGACCAGTATAGGTTTTAAACTATGTAATTTATTTCTAATATCAGAAAATTAAATAAGAGGAGAATATGCTAGATCTTATGATTTCGGTCTCCAATATAAATGTGTACTGCGCGCGTAAATAAAGATTTGGTCGGCGAATCTATACTAATATATAAAGCTGAAGAGTTTGTTTGTTTGTTTGTTTGTTTGTATGTTTGTTTGTTTGTTTGTTTGTTTGTTTGGTTGAACGCTATGATCTCAAGAACTACAGATCTAATTTAAAAGTTTCTTTAGTGTTAGATAGCTCATTTATCGAGGATGGCTATAGGCTACATATCATCACGTTAAAACCAACAGGAGTTGAGCACTAATTAAGAATGTCAAAAAAACGGGCTATTTTTTAAGCTTCCGCTGCGTGTTAATGTCAGTATTATATTATGCGTTGCCATGGTAACGCGATAACATTCTATCGGAAATATTTTCATGGTTTATTTTGTGTTCCTACTCAAAAGGTTTGTTCTACGTTAGTTTTGTTTTCAATTTTTAATTATACGTGGTACGTTTGTGTCGGAAACATTTGTAAATTTTATTTTGTGCTGATATTCTAAAAGGTTAGTAGTAATAATATTCGTCCATCACAATACAGGCGAAGGAATTAATCCATACTGCCAATTCTGAAATTGTCAGTATAGGTAGTTCTTATGTATTCTCTATACATAAGCGCCAAATCTTCTATATAATATTTCGTAAATTATTATCTTCTTAATTTCAAGCTTACAGAATACATGCTCCATGGCATTATTTTTCATTTATTTCACTCATGCATAATAAACAAACCATATTACATAAAACGCCGCCAATTTAACACAATATAGAGTAAAATAATACAAAATTATGAATAAAATATAAAATCCCTACATAACACTGACTGAAATCCCGTCAAAAACTCCTCAAAAAGTTTATTCTACGTTAGTTTTGTTTCCAATTTTTGGTTTGTGATATATTACGTATTATAAGAATAAAGCGTGTGTATATAATATTCAAATAAATACTTTTTGATGAATACATATATCTGCGGTGCTACAAATATCAACATTTTTTTTTTGATTCTGTCGATATATCTGTTTGTTTATTTGTTCCGGGTAATCTCCGAAACAGCTGGACCTATATGAACGGTTTTGTTTTCTTAGAAATGATTACGCTATTGACCTAGCAAGGTCTTAACAGCTTCAACGGACTACAAGTAATATTTGAACAGAAATTTTACGGGCAAATAACCAACTAATTAGCTGTTTTAGCGAGCGAAGCTAGCGAGTTCAGCAGACGATACCCGATATTATATCTATACAATAAAAGATTGAACACATATTGTTCGATAATGTATAGCTTAATATTTTCATTACTTTCTTATATATTGTAAGTGAGTACTGAGGGTGATACACAGATAGTAGTTTAAAGTTCCAGCTATGTGGCTTATGATAAAACCCATCCCATTCGATACACTATTAGTATTCACATATATAATGTACATGTTACCTGTTACTGTAGATGATGTGCGTGTCATACTTACAAATATTTTTGAAAGAGTATTATTGTTATTTACACATCTAATAACAATTTTACATTTATTTAATACATTCAAAAAACGCGTGCGGAGCCGCGGGTAACAGCTAGTGTAAAATAAATGCAGAATTGAAATGGCGACTGACTTACAACAAAATATTTAGCAAAGATCTCTTAAATTTTTTTCGTATTCTTGTCAAGTATCGTGGTTGTCGAGTGGTTTGTCCGGTAGATAGTCAATTTAATATCCACAGGTTCGAACCCCGGCAGGTACGAACGAATTTTTCGGAATTTGCATACTTCTTCTTACTCTCATCTAACCTAAGTAGGGTCCGTACAACATAATAGTTATATTGTGGTGTATGATTTGGCTTCATTTTTACGATCGGCCTGTCATCAACCCTCCTTGGGATTATTTTGTTGTACCATTATATGTTTATGATTATTATAAAGTCTGATAAGATCTTTTTGCTTTAAGTTTTTTTTGTAGGCTTTAGCTTCGGTAGGCTATCTATAGTTTCTGTTTGAGCGGCACTACCCTTCCGGTTAAAAACGAAGTTTTTCAAGACATATGCTTGGCTTGCTTTAGACTGTTCTCGACGATTGCGTTTTCGGCTTTTTCAGTATTCGCTGTTTCAGAGTTTTTTCAGTACTTCCAAGTATGCATTTTATAGTGGACTATTTTTGTACAAACTATTCAGGTTAATTAATCATTGATTTTAGTTCAACATTGGTGACTGTCATAACGGAATTCGCCTGCGTGACTTCAAGATTTTGTATGACGTAAATCGTGTATATTAACTGAAATTAATAAAGTTGCCATCTTTCGGGGTATTAATATAAAATTAGACAACATGAACCATTATAATAAATATAGAATAAGAAACTATAATACAAAAATTAATGCAAATAAAATGACACGTCATATGTCATATTATGTCATTAAGGAATTTGCATACATTTACTAATTCAAATTAGTATCACTATCGACTGACGGTGAAGGAAAACATCGTGAGGAGACCTGAATATCAGAATTTCTCTTATATAATAGTATTATCATATCATGGAAGATGTGGATTTCTCGGAGTTTGAAACCGCCATTATGTCCTGGGCTGGCGAGGTGTTTATGCCCATGCCTTGATTTAGGAAGAGGCCTGTGGCTCTGTAATGGATCTCTTATAATCTAACATGATGTGGCGATGATGATAGAAGGTATATATTTTAAAGAAAAAAAAAACACTAGATGGGACGCATGCTATATGCAATATAAGTTGATGTGAATTAAGTGCAAGTACTTTCAAATACTCTCTTATTGTGAATTAATTGTGCATTAACAAACACATTACAGAAGTATGTGATTGAAATCTGTCGCTAGTCAGTCGCCCTGCGAACTGTGCCAACTAAGGATTTGCCTAAATAAGCCACCGTTTACTATCAATACACCGACGGATTAACATAATTTGATAAACATAAAGACACTCCAGCAATATTTGTTGTTAGAGTTCACAATAGACCGAAACCCGATGACAATAAGAGATAATATTGCATGTAAAAATGTTTTGACAGGTGTCAACGTGATGTCAAATAAATTTCGCGTTTTATTATTGCCGAGTGTGTAACCGAAACAAAATTCACTGGGGATTATTGAAATGACAATTTATTGTTTTTTTCTAGCACTACGTTACTTTGTATATGTCACGTTCTAGTTTTTTAGTTGTTTGTTAGATATTTTTCGACGTTTGTATAACTATCGAAATAGATATTGCGAATACTATTGTAATAGCGATACGTGTTGTAATTTTATTAGGGTTGCCTCTGACTTTATAGTAAATTATCTTATTTTATTTATACCTACATTCAGTAGGTGCTTTGCCACTCTTCTGCTCTGTTTTAAACATTTAATATACTTCAGTTTTTCCAATAAAAGGTGATGACTCTAAACGTAATATAACTGCTTTTTATGCATTTTAAATAAAATTCAAGCGTATGTTGTCTGTCAGGGTTAATATCCAAAATGGCCGAATCGATTCTGATGAACCTTTTCTGACACATAAAAGTCATTTACGACTATTTGGTAAGGTACATAAAATTACGATTTTACAAAGGGTTAATAAGTAATGCGAAAATTACAACAAAAAGATATTTTAATGAGGACAAAGTCACGGGCTTTACATAGTTAAATATAACCACCAAATAAATATAGGTAGCTTTAATTATTAATGGTTCTTCAATTATATAACTAGTGATCAGCTAGTCGTAGGATGAAAAATTATAATTGGAACATAAGTGTAGAATGAAGGATGGCAAAATGTCTTTTTCATTTACATGTGTACATGTTGTGTGTCATTCAAGCGGTCGTGTGAGTAATGTATATTTTAATTAATTTAATGTGTTTTAATGCAATTTATATTAAAAAAATAGATTTCTATACTTCTCCTCCATATAAACTTTAACAGTACCAATTTCACGTTCATCCGTTCTCTCAATTCGCTTAAAAAGAGGTACAAAGTTTTCGCTGCACATATTTATATATAGATAGTTTATATTCCTTACGTCTAATTCGTACTAAAGTATTAAGTATCAAAATTAAATTAAATTACATTAAAAAAACAACATTAAAAGGTTGAAAGAAAGATTATCTGGTTTGGATAAGGAATGTAAGATAGAAAGTTTTTGGAAGGTTTTTAAGAAAGGTGTAGTGGATGTTGCAACTGATGTATGTGGCACTGCAAAAAGAAGAAAAGGAAAAATGCAGAAGAACGAGTGGGTGGATAAGGAGGTCCAACGAGCTGTGTCTGAAAAGAAGAAAGCGTGGCTGGATTGGTTAGCAGCAAAGGATAATCAAAGAGTGCAAAAGGCAACGCAAGAGGATGTGGATGATGTAAGAAAGGTTTATAAAAATATGAAAGGGGTAGTGAAGGAAATTGTCAGTAAGAAGAAAGAAGAACGAAAGGAGGAGTATGACAGAAGGCTTTCTGATAATTTACAGAATAATATTAAATTATTCTGGAAGTCAATTAGACTGACCCGAGGAAAAACTGCGAACTCTGAGCTATCTAAGATTAGAGACAAGAATGGTAGTGTTATAATAGGAGCAGAATGCATGTTGAAGAGATGGAAGGATTATTTCGAAAATTTGTTTGAAAGAGAAGAGAAGGTAAAAACACCTCCTCTTGAAGTGAGCGAAAGTGAACCTGAAAGTGAAATTAGTATGGAAGAGATTATGAAAGCATTGAAAGGCATGAAATCAGGTAAAGCTGCGGGATATGATAGGATATCTGTCGAAATGCTGAAGGCTGGACAGGGGGTGGTAGCCAGTCAGTTGTACTGCCTTTTCAACTTATGTTGGAGGAACGGTCGGGTACCGGCAGATTGGTGCAAGGCTGTGATAGTGCCATTGTACAAGGGAAAAGGGTCACAACAAGACTGTAAAAACTACCGCGGAATTAGCCTTCTCAGTGTTGTCGGCAAACTGTATGCTAAAGTAATAATTGAAAGAGTTATGTTAGAAACTGATGAAAGAATATGGGATGTACAAGCGGGATTTAGGAAGGGAATGGGATGTACGGATCAGGTCTTCTCCTTACGGTGCATAGTAGAAAAAGTTTTGGCAACAAACCAAAAAGTCTATTGTGCATTTGTAGACATGGAAAAGGCCTACGACAAAGTGGTGAGGAATGAGTTGTGGTCGGCATTGTCTATGCATGGGGTGAGTAGCGATCTGATACGAGCATTGAAATCTCTCTATGAGAATTCCAGTGCTTGTGTCAGAATTAACGGAACCTTCACTGAATGGTTTAAGATCCGAAGGGGTGTTAGACAAGGATGTGTAGCGTCTCCGTGGTTGTTCAACCTTTTTATGGACAACTGTCTGACAGAATTGAAAGAGAGAGATTGTGGACTGAAAATGAATGAGCTACTCGTCAAGTGTCTTCTTTACGCCGATGACCAAGTGTTACTTGCATCGTCGGCTCAGGATTTACAGACGATAATGACTGTTATGAATGAAGCTCTGGAAAGGAAGGGAATGAAAGTGAACGTCAAGAAGACGAAAGTTTTGGTGTTTGAGAAGGAAGAGAGAACGACAGAAGTATGTATTAGGGTTGGGGGTGATCAACTTGAGCAAGTGAATGAGTTTGTATACCTGGGATCGATGTTTAGTAGGGATGGAAGGTGTCACAGTGATATTGAAAGGAGAGTAAATGCTGGTAACATGGTGAATGGAGCGTTGCGCACCTTTATGAACAGCCAGAAAATCTCTATGAGGGCTCGTCTGGCTGTGCATAGAGATGTGTTGGTTCCAACACTCATGTATGGTAGTGAAAGTTGGGTGTGGCAGAAAAAGCATGAAAGTAGAATAAATGCAGTAGAAATGAGAGCGTTAAGAAGTATGTTAGGGGTAACACTGTGTGACAAAATAAAAAATAGTGTGATAAGAGAACGATGTGGTGTAAAAGAAGATGTAGTGACACGAGTTGAAAAAGGGATGCTCAGATGGTTTGGGCACGTAGAGAGGATGAACGAGAGAAGAATGACTAGGCAAATTTATAAGGCGAGTATGAATGGGAACGTTGGAAGAGGAAGGCCCAGACGAACGTTCCTCGATCAAATCGGGGACGTTCTGAAGAAAGGTCGGGTCAAGAGTACTCTAAACCGACGAACATGCATGAGAAGACTGATGAACGTTGAAGAAGCGAAAGATGTGTGCCAGGACCGTAGCAGGTGGAAGGACGTGGTCTCTGCCTACCCCGCCGGGAAAGAGGCGTGATTATATGTATGTATGTATGTATTAAATTAAATAGACTAAACTTGAAACGATGATAGCTTAGTTGCTAGCATATTCGGAAACCACTTCGATGGATGTAGGTTCGATTCCTTACAACTGAGTGGGAGACTTTAGTGAAGGAAAGCATGGTGTTTAGCTTGTTTACTATCTTAGACACGTCGTTATTTTTTATATCGTAAGTGGCAAATGAACACGTGGGTGACCTGATGTTAAGTGATCACTACCGTCCTTAAGTCCACCAGAGGAGTCGCAAGTGCGTTGCCAGCCTGTGTTGGTTCGAAGTAGGGGGCATCGAAAGGAAGAGGGAGGAAAGGGAGAAGGGGGAGTTTGGCCCTACGGCATTCTCACTAACCGAACGAAATGCAACGATGCAAGCACTTCAAGTCGCTGTTTCAGTTGGTCGTGTGGTACTACCTCGGGTGAGCCGACCCATTCATGCTGAAACCAGTAACAACTTCAGCGTGCCTCTACCACCTATAAAAATGAAAATAAAAATGCCATCCATACCATCTGTCAGATAAGATGGAAAGAGCGATGAAGTTCGAAAGTTCAAATTTTTGTACTTTGAAGATGTGGAATCGCCTCCCAGCCGGTGTGTTCCTTTCCTCTTATGACGTGGGCTTCTTTAAACGAGGCGTGAAGAAGCACTTTTGCAGGTCGGCATGATAGCGACGACTGCTGTTGCTATCTAACACTGACAGTCGCCGTTATTTATATGCTGTACTGTACTTTCCATAAGGTATCGTGCAGTCATTATGCCGAACCAGTTTAAAAAAAATTGTGGTCAAACATTAAAACATAACACGATTGGTCTTATTATAGTTTTATGCATCTCCCCATTGAGTTTCAACTGCATTCGTGGGTCAAAAATTACCCGAGAGGCCTTTCGCCATTTCATCCATTCTGCATTTATTCTATTCCTCACGTCCTTGTCTATGCCACCGTCGTTTCCATGTTTTGGATGTTATAATATTTGTGCCTATCTAAACTTACTAGTTTCTGATATGATATGACATTCATATCATATCAAACTAGTAGCATTGTAGATATGTAAATCGATTGTATCCATTTGTAGGTGGTAGAGCCACGCTGAAGCTATTATTGATTTCAACAAGAATGCGTCGGCTCATCCGGAGTAGCACCACCCTCTCACAGAAAACCGACGTAAAATAACAATGCTTGCATTGTTGCGTTTGGTTCCGTCAGTGAGAGCGCCAGAGACCCACCTCCCCTTCCTTTTCCTCTCCCTTCCCCTCTCCCTTTGCCTCCATTCCCCCAAACACAGGATGGCAACGCCCTTGCGATTTCTCTGGGGTTGCTAGTGTCTATGGACGGTGGTGATCGTTTAACAACAGCTGACTGCATGGTCGTTGCCTCCTTTATGATATAAAAAAAAAAACTGGATAAGCGTCTTATAACAAAATACCAAACTTGAAAGTACGCCGCGGACTGAAGAAGTTTGGAAGCTCCTGGCTGATATATTATGCCTTATATATATATTTTAAATCTAGTACTGATACCGAGATTAATGTAAAACATGTTTCAAATTCCAGATCATTTATCGAGCTGAGATGAAGCACGGAAGAGGTGTGTGAGTATCTCAGACCTTTTTTATTGGAAAAAATAAAGGTACCTTCTGCAGTATGCAGCCCTGTGTTGGAAACATTAAACACATAAAATTAACGGCCACAAAATATATTCATACTTAGAACAATTATATGTAGAAAAATTGCCCTATATGAGATTTGAACCACGACATACAGCGATAGGATAGGTAGTGGCGAGACGAGCGCTTAATTTTTTATTGCCTAAAAATAAAAATTTAAAATTAATAAATTTTCTAAAATTTTGGGTAAATAATTTTCAAGCGATAAACAAAATCTATCTCATACAATTATTTCTTAAAGCAAACAAGAGCGAGACTTATTGGCGGGATCCTAGGCTATCCTCTTGTGGCTTTTATATGTTACTCATAATCTTGACTTTATATTTTGTTGAGTGATATTTTACATAATATAGTTCAATTATTGTGTCCAAATGAAGTGGATGGGAAATAATACAGCTGAGTATGAATTCCGAGATATCAGAAAAATTCCCTAGAAAATTCTAACAAGTGGGCCACCATCTTGTCAGAGTGTTAAAATTACCACAAGATGCTTTTATTAACTGTTCCACAATGGTTGTAATAAACTAGAGGATTGCCTCACATATAAAATGAAGAAGAGAAAAGACCAAAGATCACAGATTATATATATATAGTAATATGCTATGGCGTGGTTCGGTACGGGGTTTAGAGTTTATAAACTGCGTAAACACAGTAGCACAACATTTAGTATCCCAATAGATTTACGACCCAGATTTAATGGGGTCTCGCATATTATTTTAAAATTCGTTTATTGGGACACGCTGATATCGAGCGTGTTTTTTCTCTATAGTTTTGGTCCCGTATAAGTTTCTTTCACGTTGCCATATCAAATTTTATTATGGTTTCTTTTGTAGAGTAATTTTATGGTTTGTGATGGTGTGACAAGCTATTAATTTTCTTATACTAGTGAAACATTTATATAGTACTTTTTATCATTATAAAATAGAGTATGGTGTTGGTGATACTTTAACGCAAATACTTAATTTCGTGCCATGAAAATGGTAATCTTTCATATACTGTTTATGCAGATTTTGAAGAAGGATGATATTTACTGATGTAAGGTAAATAAGTTATATTAAAAGAACATCACCATATGACCGTTATTGTATTGTATATAACACTAGCCCCTGCCTGCGACTTCGTTCACGTGGGATAGTTATTTGGACTAACAATAACACGTAGCGGGAGCTCTCAAGAGGAAAAAAAACCCTATTTTAAAACATTCTTCATTGGCGCTTCGCTCCTATTGGCTTTAGCGTGATGATATATAGCCTATAACCATTCTCGATGAATGAGCTATATAACACTGAAAGAATTATTCAAATCGGACCAGTAGTTCCTGAGATTACCCCCTACAACGTCACAACATCACAATGTCAGAAACTTTACCTCTTTATAATATTAGAATAGATAAAGAAGAGTAATAAATTAGTAATATTACGATAGGAAAAAGTAGAAAATAAACTTCGTTAAACAAAATTGTTATTTTACCTATATTAAGTCAGTATGCAAGAATGTTACCTTAATATCACATATACTAAATGTTGCCCTAAACTAAACTAAACTAAATGTAAGAATATATATCACCTAAATAAAAATGGTCTTATAGATTTTGCAAAAAAAACATGTTCATATAAAACAGTAGCGTGTCAAATTAACATAAGTTTACGGTTAGCACTGTTAAATCTCACTAGTGGCAACTAACTACCACTTCAGTCTACGACATATTTCAAACTTCGAGAAATCCACAGTTCCATATTTTCTCACATATAGTAAGTACAAGTTAACCACTAACTTGAGATAAATCTAAATAGTAAGTGCCCCACTATCCAATATAAATTATTATTACCGAACGGCACACATTTAATTAAGCTTCCTAATAGACCACTTGATATGCCTTGCTATTTTACTTTCTCTCATCAGATATTTATATAAATCGAAATAAACATTCAAACGAGAATACTTCAATGCGGAACCCTAAATCTGACTATGAAACTGTCTGTAGTATTTGTTACCGTGAACTGGTTTAGTGTTCCTGACACGGCTGTTAAAATCCGAACTGGTTCAGCGGATTTACTTTAGAGACATATCCAGCGAATTAACCCATTGGAATGTGACCATTTAAATAAGCGATCGAGAAAAGTCTGAATGAAGGGTATAATATTATTTACCCCATTATATTTTGATTATAGAAATGTGGTCACAGTAGCTAATTCGTAGAAGCCGCGACGTGTTAGTGTTATTTAAATCTTGTAGGGAGTCCATTATTTTCAAAATTAACTTTTACATTCAGGTATTGTTTAAATCCTTATTAGACCAAAAATAATTTTAAAAACAAATTTTGACTCTTAATGCCATAATTTTTCCTTTTATATACCATTTACATTTTCTGTTTTAATTCTATTTTTATAAATTAAACAGTTATAGTGGCTATACGCCAATAATATTTTTTTTTAATTATTATTAACCCAGCGCTATTTAATGGTGAGGTATAATAAAATAAATACCATAAAATCGCTCATATAAGTATACTCAATCTCAAACATACCCAAACATTTATATTTGACTATTCATGTATTGAGATATATCCCTTTTTGTCTGTCTCTATATTTCAAAAAGGATAAACCAATTTGTATTTACCCAAAATGGCGAATAATTGTATCCAGACATGGTCATATGTAAATATTGACTACTCTAGAAGCAACTTGTTAAGAATTTCTTTGTAGAATGAGATTTTATCAAATTCCTTTTTACTCTATCAGGTTGATTTGTTTTCTTACCAAAAAGGATATTAAACTAATAACAAACTTTTCGATTTGAGTCTGAGAGTGTTCGAATTTGGAGTTATAATTATTGTATTCTAACTAACAATGTACTTGAGTAACTTTGCCTTAAGTTCTTTAACATATTATTATATATTATGTCTATATTGCTTACAAATATACATTAAGTAATGTAAATTTTTGCTTTTGATGCTTATTATGTGACATGGTAGGGAAAAAATCGTTACGCGTTACTCATTGCGCGTTACGCGTCAAACGTGACGTAGGTATGTGTTTGTGTATATGTGTAAATATGTATGTGTGTTTCTGGGTAGTAGTATATACGAATAAGTAAATGCATAGTTAAATATGTATACTACCGCACTTCGTGTAGTGTACATTTTATCAGCATTCTCATATAACTACAAGCCCGGCGGACGTTGTCCCACCCTGATAATAAAAAAACCTTGACAAATTATATACCCATGTCCTTCCTTATGAATCACTTATCAACTGACGAAGACCGCATGACAATCCGTTTTGTAGTTTTGATTTTATCGCGAATAGACAGATAGACGTGGCAGAGAACTTTATTTTATAATATGTGATGATAACTTTATACATGTAAAACAAAGTAGTTTCAATTCCCCACGTGTACACACATTGTTTTTTTCCATCGATCATAATTTTTAACATAATAAATCACAGTAACTAGGTCGCGAGTATCAGCTACTCTATACTAATATTATAAAGAGATAAAGTTTGTAAGTTTGTGAGGTTGTAGCGGGTAATATTGGGATCTACTAAACATATTCTAAAAATTCTTTCACGAATAGAATGCCACGTTATTTGTGAGTGCCATAGGCTATATATTAATCCGAAAAATTAAAAAACTTTTTTGTGGTAGTTTAATTTGCAAAGTCTAAGAAAAAATGGCCGAACGGAAACGTTTCTTGCGAATGCTGACGTAACGATAAAAGATATATGTTTGAGTTCTAAAGAAAAGTTGTAGAGCTTGATAATGCCTACAAAAAAGTTACTTACGGACGGCATATATCTAACTTTTATTTAAGTCACAAAAAGTAGGTTTTAAACTATTGCATAGCTTCTATCGCGGGCCTTGAGCGTGGAGACCGAATCCAAAAATTCCGTAACAAAAAAACCTAACACCCCTCACTCTGCCTTCCATGTAGCTGGGCCGAGCGTTCGCTTAACGTATATATTGTACGACTGTACAAAGCCCGCACGGATCGAGACTTTTTTTTTTCGAAATGACTATGCTATTGACCCAGCAAGGTCTTAACAGCTTCACCGGACAACTAAGGCGAGCGCTTTAGGCACTCAGCCGATTTTATTTTGGCAACCAGCTCAAGGGTGCATGGCACACCTCGGCTTGGCTGTTGCCTGTTGCATGCAAAAGTGCGATCTATCTTAGCTTACCTAGCTAACTATTCATATATGTATGAGTTGTTGAAACTTAGGTATATGTGTACCAAGCATACACGCCTCAACAACTCCTTCATATATTTATTATTGGAAAATTGAGAGTTTTTCAGTTCGATAAGGGAAAAAAAGTAAACCCTTCCACTTTCATGTGTAAGCGTGTAGGCGTGCACGTGTGTGGGGGTGATCGTGTAGTGTTATAGCGGTGACGTATAATTGTGTGTCACCGTATCGCGCAAGCAACGCATTCAAGGGCTCCCTACCGAGGGATCGAACCTAGGCTTGAGCCGCTGCCGTGGGAGGCCTAATCGGGTGCGGATCGAGACGAGCTGCTCCGAAATCGGACGAATACGTAATCAGCTGTTTGTGAGAAGGTATACTGGTGTATAGGTATTTATCATCTATGTACAACAGTGAATATCTGTACTCGTATAATTTGTGTACAAAGTGTTTTCCTGAATAACCTACATGTATTGTAAGATAATAAAAATATTTTGAACAATATTAACTTCTCATTTATTTAATAAAATAAAAAAAATTGTTTTCTTATCGTTCACTACGCTCAAAAAGTGTAACTTGAATTAATATCAAAGAAAAAAAAACAAAGGAAAAAAAATATTGCATAAATAAAATAAATAAATAGTTATAATTGCATAAGTTAATAAAAAATGCTATGCAATAGCTTTACCGCGGCAGTCCCCGAATGCCACAGGTATTTTTTTTTTTATTAGAAATATAATTAAAATCGTTAAGTGATGATTATTGGTCATATTATCAAGAACTATTATGTATTCTTATCAAAATACATAGCACTCAGTACTAACCGAAACACAATTATAATTACATCACGAGTAAAAAAAAAAATCGTCAAACGAGTGGGCACGGGTCAGTTAGTTGTTTATATAAGTAAAAACACAGACGAAGCCACGGGAAGCTGCTAGTTGATATATTAAACGTTATTAAAGCCACCGAGTGGCAGTGATACGAGAAAACAAATTGAGCGTAGTATAGTTTCGTCGGACATATCTAAAAATACGCAGACATTGTTTAATTTAGTTATAGACAGAGAATCGGTAATAAATATTTTTATAATGTCGGCGACAAGCTTTCGAAAGTCCCTAATGTGTGGGACATGTTAAAATTCCTGTCTTTTATTTCGGTGGAACGCCACGTTGCGTGCAGTTACTCGGTTACGCTATAAAATATCTCATCTGGTGCCGTTTAATGTGTCAGAGAAATGAAATTAACAATTGGCTACCAAAACATTTTATGGAAAATAGTTTATCAGTATACTTGAGGTATTACTTTCACTATTTTACTACTTAATTTTCTAGATTATTACTGACATTGTGAAGTTGGTAATAATATTACAAGTTTCTAACAACCATTTCAATGAATTAACAAGATGGAGGCTCTCTTGTTAGAATTTTTCAGGTTGCTTTTGTGGAATCTTAGAATTCTCCGTGGTATTATTTTCCACCCACTTCACTTATGCGCAATTACTTAATTATATTAAGTAAAATACCACCGATACTACATAATATATTAAATAACACAGGATTATGAATTTATGCTAATATTATAAAGCTGGAGGGTTTGTCTGTTTGGTTGAACGCGTTAATCTCAGGAACTACTGGCCCGATTTGAAAAATTCTTTCAGCCTCAGATAGCTCATTTATCGAGGAAGGTTATAATATTATCATGCTAAGACCAACACGAGTGGAGTGCTAATGAAAAATGTTTTAAAATCGGGTTTATTTTTCTTTTGAAAGCTTCCGCTGCGTGTTAGGGTTAGCCCAAAATAACTACTCCACGCGGATCAAGTCATGAGAGCAGCTAGTAAAACCTACTACATGACAGACTAAGATCCCGCCAAATGCTCGTATGACGTACTAAACGTTTTAATATACATTTCACATAAAAGTCATTCTACTGAGATCTTACGCAAAGCGAGCGGGAAGTACTGTAATCTGCATAGATTAAGAAACCGATTCGATATATCGTTGATTCAAATTATCACTTATCTCCAATATATAATGGAGTGTATTATTATAAGCTCAAGGTAACGCCTCTAGTATTTGTTTTGTCTATAATGAGAAAGTTACGCGATGATGGCTTAGTTGATGACGTATGTAGGTTCGAAGCCTTTCAACTGAGTAGTCGAGTAGCTTTGCAGGTACTCTTATTCATCATTGTATTTCGGGATTTGATCTGAAAGAACTGCGGAAGATTGCTGATCTATGTTAAAATGTATCTCTATGTGGTCGCTGTTAGCATAATATAGTATAGTATTTATCATTTGCTACATTATCAGACTTTACGTGTTTTATTACAAAAAAATTGAAATCAGTCTTTCATTCGTAAACTCATTATATACCATCATCATCAGGGTCTACAAATCATAAGTCTCATTGACGTGACTGACGAAGCGGTTAATAGGTTCATCCATCGGGCCGTGGACACTCCGGTACGGGATATCATATATTACAACCTAGAGATGGCCATAAAGAATCAAAATTCAACCGTTATAAAAACAATAACGTCAATAAACCTAACTATTTTAGTTAATAGTTGAATAGAATTAAATAAAGGAATAAAAAAAAAAAAACAAATTTGCTCACGAATACAATTTTAACGTATATAACACATTACACGTAAGCAAAAAAGGTACGGACTAAGAGTCGGCCGAATAGAAGAAATAAAAAAAAATCCATAGGTCTTTTCTCGGCGAAAGGTATGTGCATAATTACCCATCGACCATAGCCAAAAACTCAGCGGAATACCCCGAAGAAAAGGATTTCCTAGTGCACAGAGTACCTTATATACCCCTATATACCCTGCTTGAGTGAATGGTGGATACATTGATGTCCTGATAATTTAATTTCCTATACATTTGTTTGACGTTGTTCGAAATTAGGACGTAATTTCTGTTAGTTAATGTTTCTAATATCGCCCTAGCAATAGTGGCTTGATGTCTAAAACAAATATTTAGAAGAAACCATGACTAGACACATTTTTATCAAGTCAATAATATCCGAATCGCTTCACACCCAACAGTGACATTTCCAAATACAATTATCTTAATCAAATGATTAGAAAAAAGTGTCCATTACCATCCGTTATCTTTATAAATTACGCTTATTTGAATATTACCGTATATCTAAACGGTAAATAACGTCTCTAAATCGTTCAATAAACACTTAAGCGTATATTAGAATAAATATATCGACGCCGAAATAGACTCTGTAATATTGAATGTTCTCTGACTATCTCAATATGCATTTTGATATAATATATTAGCCTAGCTGTGCCCGCAACTTCGTCTGCATAAAACTTACAGTAAAAAATAGTGAGTAATAAATTCATCTGGATGTATTACGTTCATTTACTTATATAATTTGTAGGTGATAGAGCCACGCTGAAGCTATTATTGACTTCAGCATGAATGGGTCGGCTCGTCCGGGGTAGTACCACCCTGTCACGGAGAACCGACGTGAAGTAACAGTGCTTGCATTGTTGCGTTTCGTTTGGTCAGTGACAGCGCTGGAGGCCCACCTCTCCTCTTCGCTTCCCATGCGGGTCACCTGTTGTTAAACGATCACCGCCGTCCATAAACACTAGCAACCCCAGAGGAATCGCAAGTGCGTTGCCAGCCTGTATTTGGGGGAATGAAGAGAAAGGGAGAGGGATTAGAGAGGAGGGGAAGGGAGAGGAGAGGGGAGATGGGTCTCCGGCGGTCTCACTGACCGAACGAAACGCAACAATGCGTGCACTGTTACTTCACGTCGGTTTTCTGTAAAAGGGTGGTGCTACCCCGGACTAGCCGACCCATTCATGCTGAAACCAATAATAGGTTCAGCGTGGCTCTACCACCTACAACAATTCTTGTTAAAAATTAGGTAAGTGTTTCACAGTGTATAGAAGGTGCCGTAGCTGAAATTAAGTGTAAGCTCATATTCTTTTACAGCTAGCTTAGAAAGCCAGTCGTGAGAGAAAGACATATTGACAGTCACGAATATCATGCCGTCCCACAGACATTATAACCACAAAAGGCAAGTAACACTAGATAATACAATATACATTGAGGTGTCCATTATTTACCAAGATGGCTTCTTTGTATTGGGTACCGTCCAAATATTTAGTTCATAACCAAAAAAACATTTAAGAAATTAATTATTTTTCCGTTTTTACTAATAAATTTTGACTTTATCATATACTAGCCGCTGCCTGCGACTCCGTCCGTGTAGTATAGTTACTTTGGGCTAATGTTATCACGCAGCGGAAGCTTTCAAGAACAAAAACTGATTGAAACATTCTTCATTGGTGCTCCGCTCCTGTTAGTCTTAGCATGATGATATATAACCTATAACCTTCCTCGACAAATGAGCTATATAACACCGAAAGATTTTTTGAATCGGACCAGTAGTTCCTAAGATTACCGCCTAAAACGTCACAAACTCATAAACTTTACCTCTTTATAATATTAGTATAGATTATAGATACACAAATTAAATTTTTGACACCAATATTAAAAATTCTGCATCCCAAGGGATCATAGTAGATGTAGAATTAATAATATTTGGTAAATTATTCAACAAAACAAAGAAGATAAAAATTGATTTCTAAAGAGTGAAAAAACCCATGTTAAATGAATGGGAAAAGAATTGTCGTTTAGGCGGGGTTAATCGGGATGGGATTTTTTTTATTAAACGAATTTAGGCTATAAATTGCCGATTTCAACTATATCCAAGTCAAAAAACACAACTTGGTAAATAACAGACACCCTAATATACATTTCCCGTAATGTGAAATGAATTAGAAATAGCAACACTGGAAGTAAATTTCAAATTGAATATTAATCTCCTTAGAAAGTTTTAGAACAGGTTATCCACTATTTAAATAAAATGAAACTGGACCACATTTATTGTAGTTGTGTTAATAACGATGGCTTAGATGAATCATAAAGAAAGTACGTTGGATAATTTATGAACAATTCCTAATTGATCTAAAATTATTATATGGATGAAGTATTGACATTGGCAGAAACGCAAATTGCGCTTTGCCAAAGAAAAGAAGAGGTCGCCTAGACATGCTTATGTGAAATTTAATTGATTGATTAATATTAAAAATTATAAATAGTATCGTGCAAGTAACATTCGTAATTGCATTAAAGAGCAAAACGCAGAAATGCAATTTGCATCTTGACAAATAAAAGAAAAAGCACATTAGATATAGTTATATGAAATTTAATAGAATTATTAAAATAATCAATTTCATGTAATACCATATAAACAATTTCTTAAATGATTATATGAATGGAAGTGTTGACACTGGCAGATGCGCAAATAGCGCTTTAACTAGAGAAACTTACGCGATATTTAAATGAAATAATTAAAATTAACGATTTGAAATAACACTGTGCAAGCATAAACTAATAATAAACTATAAATATATCGCATTAAAAATAAACACTTAGGAACCCCCGGGGTCAGTTCGAACGTTGAATTCACGTGTATTCTCCTATAACAACATATTATTATAAACATTTCTCAATTCCTACGAACTGGAAATCATAACGCTTTGAAAGAATTCAATAAATACGCAAGTTAATCGTCCATGAGGCGCATCGGTCAAGAATTACATTAATTCGGACATAAAATTTTAGTTTATAAGGCGCTCTTGGAATTATTAACAACGTTACGAAATATATTATCAGCTACCAAGACAATGTTGCCTTTACGATTGCCAGTCATAAATCTTTGTATGTTAATGACATCAAAAAGCTAAATGTTTATCAATTCATGCTTTATTTTTTATCATGCTTGTCAATTCTAAATCATCGAGATATTTTTTTATACGTTGATTATTTAAAATGGAAGCTATTTTAGATATAACTATTTACCATTTTGGCTTCGCCTGGTTCACATATACCTATGACTGCCTTTACACGGTATAGAGTATATACGACGTCACAAGTTTTTTTTTTTCGATCTGACTACGCTATTGACTTAGCAAGATCTTAACAGCTTCACCGGACTACTAAGGCGAGCGCTTAAGGCATTCAGCCGATTTTATTTGACAATTGGCTCAAGGGTGCACGGCTCACCTTGGTTTAGGATGTTGCCTGATACATGCAATTCGCGATCTATTTGAGCTTACTTGAGCTAAGCTAACTATTCATATATATATGAGTTGTTAAAACATATATGTGTACCAAGTACATATACCTCAACAACTGTGATATATATTTTGTATCGGATAATTTTCTAAGCTATTTCAGTTCAGCTTCCACTTTTATGTGTAAGCGTGTATACGTGTATGCGTGCACGTGTGTGGAGGTGATGTGTAATGTTGTAGCAATGATGTATATTTTTGTGTCACTGTATCGCGCGAGCAGCGCACTCAAGGGTTCCACACCGAGGGAACGGACCTAGGCTTGAGTCGCTGCCAAGAGGGACCTAATCTGGTGTGCGGGAGCGAAATTTACCCCCAGATCACGACGGCGTGATCTGTGGTTACGCGGATGTGGGCGCGAACACGGTCTGTTTGGAAAGACAGGCTGGTACTGATCGTTCGCTACCCTTATTTTATCGGGAGGATCGGTAAAAATATGTCGCGGACGTCTTTTGTAGCGAACAGCGTTGGGTATGGTTTCGTATTTTGCGGCGGATACCACTAACGGCCTGGGACGTCACAAGTGATTAAGATGAAAAGCACTTACTTTACGTGTGCTGAAGGAGAAAAGTTAAAATCTTAACCAATCTTTATTTGAATTGTTATATACCCTTAAATTTGGTATTACAAGAGCTGTAGATGAAGAGATCAAAATTCTTGAGAATTTCTTCCCGTGGTACTACAGTTGATGCAATTTCATCTTTATACCCAATTATTTTAAGTTTATTCTCTACTGCAAGAGAAAATGCGAAATATTTATTAAAATACTCCTTATTATTTACCTGTACCTATAGCAACATCAGTGCTGGCTAAATCAATTATAAAGTCTATTACGATGAAGTAAGGTTGGTTTTCGTTATTATCCTTAGGTATAATTTGATTCCGCTGTATCCACGAGGCGGTCTCACACGTCGTATTCCCAAAGGGTTTCAGTGTTCATAAATTGGGGAGTAGTAATAATATGTTCGCAAGTGCCCTGAGGTTAGGAACGAGTGAATGAACTCTGTACTCTTTCAAAAATGGTTCACTTTTTAATGTTTGCTTTTGAACCCAGTCTTTATTTTATCTACATATCTGCGGTACTGTCATTTGTTTATTTTTTCCAAGTTTAGTACCAAAGGCAGCATTAATATAAAGTTAAAATAATGTCTGTCTGTATATTTCACGGGAATGGAATTAAATTAATGCGGGCGAAACCACGAGCAAAAGCTAGTTTTCAAAAATAATAACGAATAAACAATAGCAGAATAATGATTTCTTCAAATAATTGCTATATATCAGTTAGGAATCATTAATTACGTTATTAGTTATAATAAAATATAAATACATATACATTTTCCAGATGTTATGATTTTTCTTTCTACAAACTATGGCATTATCTACTACAAATATTATTTTATTGTTTGGTGCGATTTAAAAATCAATATAAATCAGCCGAAGTTTAACAAATGCAAAAACCAGGAAGTCAGACGGTCGAGGTGCTCGCAGTGCTTTAGTATAAATGGACAAACATTCCATTCTAGTAACAAATTACCGGTATTTTGAATTTTATCGTATCGTTATAAGTAATTTACCGTCTTCAAATAGCCCAATAAAGTTCAATGCATACAGCAAATGAATTGATATTGAACAAATATAAATTCAATTTACAAATTATCTTTAGAGAGGCATTCGGAAGCTGTGAAATCAGGTAATAGGCATGTAATGTAAAGGTTTAAAAATGTGGTTCGTTAATAATCAATATTTTGTGTTTTTTTTCTCGAATACCCACTATCCGGGCATTTTCATATCCACATTCGTACCCACATATGATAGCGATACAGGGTTCTGACTTTTTTACAACGGTCAGATTTCGTCAACGTACAACGGACTAAGCACAGACGGATTCCTTTTTCCTTGCGAATATTATTTTTGATCATTCCAACTGAACTAACATACGCGTAAATACTTCACAATAGCTTAGTTGACAGCATGTTCGGATATCGCGTCGAAGGGTGTAGGTTCGAATCCAAATCACTTAGTCGGAACTTTTTGGTAAAGGAAAACATTGTGTCGAAACCATAGTATGGTGGTAAGGCTTCTACTAAGTCTGCCTGGCTGTTGGTGTATTTTGTGTTGGTGAGAACCTTTCCTTCGTAGGTATATCTTCGTGTGGGACAGTAAACCGTAAGAATGCGCTACAATAGCTGGGTTAGTGGTTTGCCTTTTATGGGATAGAGATACTGGATTGAGGGTTGAATCCGGCCATTCCGGATCCCTTAAGATATACGCCATAACACTCGAATTTCTGAGTAAAGAAAAACTATCGCATTCCCGCTTTGGACATTTAAAATTGGGAAAGGTTACGTGGAATTAAAAAAGTAACCTAAAACCATCTCCAAAAAATTCCAAATGAAATGATCATAGTCATATACCGATACGTTTAGTAGTTTTGATAGGAGAATTCTATTGGAAATATAATTTTACGATAGACTAGCTTTTGCCCACGGCAATCGCTGGGGAATAGTACATTTTTTGGATAAACGATACCCTACGGTCCTTTCCTGTATATTTGACTACATGCATGCATCATTTAATGACGGTCTGTCGAGTAGCGAAGGCGTGATACTATTTACAAACAAACTCATTTACACAGTTCTATATTTTTTAACTTTATTTTTGGCAATCAATCATGCACATTATTACTGCCATTGAAACGTAGTCAATAATATTACAAGTGTCGTACAATCATTTTAATATTAAGCGTCGTGTGAATCAATATTCTAACAAGATGGTGGATTCCTTGTTAGAACCTTCCAGGGAGTTTTTGTGGCATCTTAGAATTTCATGCTCCGTGGTATTATTTTCCATTAACTTCACTTATGCACAATAAACTAACTATATTACGTAAAACACCACCAAATTTACAAAATATAGAGTCAAATAACAAAAGATTATGAATAAAATATAAAATCCACTACATGACAGATTAAAATCCCGCCAAAAACTCCATTTCTAATATTAATTGGTATAAATAGTCTTGATTTTATTTCGCAATATTATTTGCCAGTGTCAAAATATAAATTCCATATAAAAAATAATCCAGGTGCAATTCAAACTATCTTTTTATTGTAAGTTTGCGCCTTTGTATAAGCAAAGTATGCTCCACGTTGTCAAGTCACGTTATGGTGAAATTTCATAAAGGGATTTCAATGTACCGTGAAATTCCCTTCCCGTACTATTATTGCCACAAATAATAACCAGACTACACTACTCATGTAAAAGTCACTGTACTATCGGTACGCTGTAATGGCCGTTTTTACGTTTGTTAGCTCATAAATATGCATATAAATAAATTTGAAGAAACAAATTGCTGTCTTTATTGTCAATAGTGAAGCGCGTATTTAGTAATAAAACCTATGGAATGTATAATTTTAGGAGATTAAATTAATTTACTACACTAGCTTCTTCATTATGTGTATAATTATATATATGTAACTACTATATATGTAACTGTATAATATGATCCCACGAACAAATGCTTTTACGATTTAACTAACCATAAAATAGCGCCGTTTAACAGAATCCTTTATCTGTACTTCTGTACTAATATTATAAAGAGGTAAAGTTTGTGAGTTTGTGAGTTTGTGGCGTTGTGATGTTGTGATGTTGTAGGGGGTAATCTCAGGAACTACTGGTCCGATTTGAATAATTCTTTCAGTGTTATATAGCTCATTCATCGAGAATGGTTATAGGCTATATATCATCACGCTAAAACTAATAGGAGCGGAGCACAGATGAAAAATGTTTCAAAATCGGGATGTTTTTTCCTTTTGAGAACGCGAACGAAGTCGCGGGCAGAGGCTAGTGGTTTATAATAACTATTATGTACTTAGTTACAACATATCTCGGCATACATATTTTTCTAAATTCGAAATTATATATGAAAACCTCTATATGATTAAATATATAGAATCGCTGGCCAGCATAACTACTATCCTTGTAAATCTCAATGCAAAAGAAAGCAGTATTTGGTTATATTTTTTTTGAAAATAAATTATCAATTCACGTCACTATTTTAATATAATAAAGCGACCGTTATAGCATGCCGCTATCATAAAGTAATGTGATAATACTAGCGACTTGCTCCTGCTTCGCACAGGCCCAATGTATTTAGGTGAGGTCATACGTATACAAACGATTTAAAACATGTAATGACAGTTCGTTAAAGTCAAAACAGTTGCATAAATTTCATTTATTTTTTTATAGCCCGTAATCCCGAACTAAGAACAATTAGATCCTTAAATAGATTTTTTTTTAATTATCATTTTTACAACAAAAATTTTAAAATCGTCTATTAAAAAAATGTTTCAACCAAGCCCTTAGAGAATCTTAATTTAAGAAAAAGAAATACAAATAAATAATATCTATATATTTAGACTTTGTACACACAGTTATGGTTAAAGTTCGACCACTGAACTAAGTGTTAGTGTTATTAAATGAATATAAATCGATGTTATGATTTGAACATTATCCAAATCGTATTCGACCTCATTTATAATTTTTATTACAAAATCGACATGCAACCAAACTTAGGTAATTAATTATATCATGGGTATTTGGTTCGTTGACATTCAATATCTGAATCCCGATTTGTATGGACGCTCTGGTCACAGATTCACGAGAACAGATAACTTACTGTGAATTTCGAATATAACTAATGTTATAATTTATCTGAAAGGGTAATTTAAGTATAAACAATAATATTTTTACACATTCCAATCTTTTGAACTGAGCCAAAAGTTATATGAATTTGGAATGATGAATAAACACAAAAATTATATCTAATAATATCTACTAAAGAAAGTATTTATATATCGTATTTCAAAAGGTGATTATTAATATATATACATATATACATATTTTTTTTCTTGCGACCTTTCAATATTAAAATTTCGACTTGAGATTTTCAGGATCTTTATCATTTTTCTTGTAGAAAAAAGTAAAATAATGAGAAAAATAATTAAAAAAAAAATCGTTTTTTTACGATTTTGGAAATTTTAAAAAATTTGGAGTGACCTCCTAAAATTTTTTTTGAGCTGTCTTTTGGAGAGGGCTCTTAAAACATCAAAAACTAACATATTTTCACCCGAGACTCAAAAAAAAAAATAGTCGGCTTTTTTGGGCCACCCTAATATATATATCCCATAGTATAACTTATCGCCAGCAACTTCCATTTCAAACTACAAATTTAGTCTCAAAGCTAATTCCCAAAAACAAGTATTTACTATAAATAAAAATAAAATATTTCAAATCTTTTGTTGTATTAGAATTTTTAAGAAAATTTCGTGTATACGGGACTTTACAATACATCATCGAATGAAGGTATGTAGATTTTATGTACACTGATTAATGTGGCTATGTATGCTCTTGTAAGAAAGAGTACATATAAATAAATTAATTATATGTTATTCCTGATGATCCTTAGATTAAGAGTATTAATGTAGTGAGTGTGAACGTAAATTAATCTTTAAGATTTAAAGTCAGTTTCATATTCGAATGCCCATATAACAAAGAGCCATTTTATTTTCTTTTGCATAATTACTTTGAAACATGATGTGTATATAATTACAATTTAAATAACTGTAATTTTCCTAACTAATCTGCAAAACAGCTGAAGGTGTTTTGACGATATTCTTATTGACAATAAACTTTCCTCAGTACATAATATATAATTTACTCATAATTACGCTCTAGCATAGGGCTAAGCAGTAATTACATAGTTTGGTAACTGAGGTAATTTTGAAGTGAATTGAAAGATTTTAAGAGTTAAGTAGTAATAATAAAATTAAAATTAATATAATAGAATACACTAACTAGTACACGTTTAAGAAATAACTTCCATGAAATAACAAAATGATTAGCGCTGGAATATAAGTACACACACGTATTAAGTAGCAGACACGTTCTGCAGTTTCAGTTGTTGAGTGGATGATTTACATACATACACAGTCCTTCTGGGTAATAATAATTGTAGATGACCACTGATATCAGAGACAATAAATCAATAGGTGAGTTTTGTTAAGATCCAAGTTAAATTATAGGCTTTATTCAATTAATTGCAGCAAATATTCGTAAATTAGTGTCATGTAAATTGATGTTGTGTTGGTCTTGTCTCTTTGGTCTCAACGTTCCACATATTATTAAAATATCTAGTACAATACTTGTATAAGTTAACTGTCTTATTATTACTGATAATAGCGTAGTTTGAATTCTTATGTAAGCGTTTCACAAAGAATACAATTGTTTTGGAACCAAACGTGTAATGACAAGTGATCTGAAGTTGCATTAGCACCACCGTCACTCGGGAACAAGATTCGCAACACGTGCACTCATTATATTGTTAAACGCTATTAAATTATAATAAATAGCATATTTTCCTTTATTAAAATTACATTAATAAGTAGCGTGCAGAAAAAAGTTTTATAGCATAAAAGGTAAAAATAAAGCTTGAAATTGCTAAATACTTTAATTATATGACCGTTTCGATAAAACTGTACACTTAAAACTATCAGATAATACATTTAATTTTTCTAAAATCCTATAAAACAAAAGCTCCGACTTCCGTCCACTGTCCACCACTACAATATTATTAATATGAATGTGCTCCAGTTTGAGCCATCTGTTTCCTCGCGGCTGTGCCTCAGCCCAGTTTATCTAGGTCGTAAAATAGTCATAAAACATGATACAAGTATATAGGCGCGTTTTTATGATAATGCCGTGTAATTTTAACACGCAATATGTTTGTGTTTAAATGAATTTTATTGATTTAACGAAAAACAAAAACGCATGTTCGTTAAAATTTGCGATGAGCAAATACTTAAGTGCGAGTTTCATTTATTAATCGCTTAATTATATTGCTAGAGTGAAGTATTTTATAATTAACGTTGTTTAATGAATTCAATAATGCAGTTGGATTGTTTATTTGTACTTTATAAGTGTTAATTGTTTGACATCAGAGTTTTCATGTGAAAGATATATTTTTTTGTACTATTTAATTCTTAACAAATAAGCGAAAAAAACTTATGTTACATTTACGATATTATTAGGGATAAATAATATCGAATATCATTTCATATTATAAAACCAAGTGTTCTTCCACGTCTCTCTGTCTGTTCGCGATAAACTCATAAACTACTGCATGGATTTTTATTCGGTCTTCATCAGTAGATAGAGTGTGAGGCAGGTTTAGGTATATAATTTCTCGAGGTTTTTTTCATTATCAGGGACAACGTCCGCCGGGCCCGCCAATGTGTGTATAATCACGCCGTTCAAAGAATGCTTGATTATTTCCACAAAAAAAAAAAATGCTGAATAAACATTATATTTCTTTTATAATTCAAGAAGACTCGCTTCTAGTTCTTGTTAAAAGAGAATTAATAACATTTGTAAAAGGTAACTTGTAAATTTATCTATTGATGAAGAACATGGATTAACTGCTATTGTATCATTATTTTATTAACTCGTTTTCTCTATTTGAATGTAATTTTCTTCTTTTAACTTAGTTTTTAACAGAAGTTAATATTTCATCATCAGAACTTAAATCAAGATTGGATGATAATGCGTGTTCTGCGATGTATGAAGTTGGATAAGTGAGGGTTTACAGTATGGAGTTCTTTAAGAGGGAAGTAAACAGGTTATTAAGGATCTGCGATGTAAATGTGATATTGCAAGTGTCCCTAGGGTGCGGTGACAACTTACTATCAGGCGGCCTGCATGTTTGTTTGCCGCCATTATGCTATAAGAAAACGTGGTGATGTACGTAGAAGATACGAAGCAAATACATTATATTGTCTACAAAGGAATTTTGTAACTAAAGTATATTTATAATCATTTTTATATTTTTTGTTGGTCATCTGCATGTTCATACTATTTTTTTTTTCGAAATGAAATCATTGTTCACCTGGAATGGTCTTCACAGCTTTACCGAACTATTGAGGCGAGCGCTAAAGGCACTCAGCCGAGATAAAGACACTCAGCCGAAACATGTCCATACTAATACATAGTATACTAAATATACAGCTGAAGACTTTGTTGCTTGAACGCGTTTATCTCTGAAACTACTGGTCTGATTTGAAAAATTATTTCAGTATTAAGTAGCTCATTTATCGAGGAAGGCTATAGGTTCATAATAGATAGTAGATAATAATAGTTCATAAATCGGGATTAACGTATGTATCATTTAAAAATATTTTTCCCCTCTACGTCGTCGCGAGTTAAAGTTAACGTTAGCCTAAAGTGACTAACTACTCCACGCGATGAAGTCGCGGGCATTAGTGAATAATATAATTGAGATAGGTAATAACTACTTTTGGGGTGTAAGGTGTGTCAAATAACATCATAAGACTTGAGACACCCAAGCCAACCTCACCTGCACGTGGTGCACCCTGTTGAATAACGAACGAGGCAATGGCAAAAGCGGGGTGGTAGGGTTTTACAGCCCGACTGGGTCGCAACCACCATGTATATGGCGAAAAAGCCCGTAATAGTGATTCGCTTCTGCGGGTCGCGTTTCGGGATCAGCCTGTGCATATCCAGCTTTTTGCAGGCCGGCATATCATGCAATGGCAATGGATAGTGTGTCAACCGGTGGCCGCTATTATTTTTGAATTGCACTGTGCTTACCAACAGGCATAGTGCAGTCATTTTGCCGTGCTACAATAAAAAAAAACACAAATAAAATGTAGATATTAAAAAATAAATGAACTAATACAACCGATACATATAAAAACCATCTCCTACCAATTTCCGATTACCCAACTTCATAAGGGACAGATGTTTTAACATCCGTTCTCAGATCTTCCGTGATTTACTATACGAGGCACTAATAACATTATATTTGACTTTATCAAAAGCAATTATACGAGATCCGTTGAAATTAAATAATGAAATGAATAACTTTACACCAATTTCGAGAGAAATCTCGTATTTCCCGTAATTAAGCACAATCTTGTTTGATAGAAACAGTAAATTAGTTTTGGAATTTCAACCACATATTAGAATGATATTAGGTTTTACAACAAAGTCCCAAAGCATATTACCGATTTGCCAAACTGTGAGAGTGATCTATAGAGCGTATTCAGCATTGTCTTATCCCTAGCTCAGCTTACATTTGCTAAGTAGTTAGCTACCGCAATCATAGGTTTTGGATTTTTTACTCTAATTACACTAAGCTTGAAATTAGCTTTATTTCGATAGCGCGTTGAGTGTATAAAATATTTTTAATTGTAAAAAAAATCAAAGCAGTCATAAGGACCGTGTCAGGCAACAGCCCAATCCAAGGTGTGCACACTTGGGCTAGTTGTCAAATAAACTTGGCTGACTGCCTTAAGCGCTCGCCTTAAAATCAAAATCAAAAATTCTTTATTCAGTTTACGCCCTAATAAGGCACTTATGAACGTCAAAAACTACCACCGGTTCGGAAACAACCCAGTCATCGAGAAAAACCGGCAAGAAACTCGATCTGGTTTATCTTTTTAATATATATAATATTTAGACTCTATTACATACATGACAGGAACGTTTTTAATGGATGCACAGAGATGAGTCAATTCCAGACATCACTATCGTTCACATACTGATTCACTCTATAATAGCCTTTTAAGACCAAAACCCGCTTGACATGGCGCTTAAATTCACAATCCGGCAAATCGGAAATATCCTTTGGAACTTTGTTTTAGAACCGTAAACTATTTCCCAAAAAACCATTACTCGTTTTACTAAGTCTAAAACATGGGATAACCAGTTTGTCACGGTTCCTAGTATTTAGACTATGCCAGCCTTTTACGATATCCTGTTTATCAAGGTTCTTTCGGACATACTTTAAATTTTCAAGTAGTTCATTAAAGTATCTCAGTAGTCCGGTGTAGCTGTTAAGATCTTGCTAGGTCAATAGCGTAATCAGGTCGAGAAAAAAAATGTCATAAGGACTGCCCACAGAAGTATAAACACAAAATAATGGAATTAAAACTGTGTTCTCTTTTGATTTTTTAAAATTAATTATAGTGTAAATGATTTAAATTTCATAATGTATAAACTGAAATTATTATCATTAGTATCATCAATATTCGTTGTAGACAGGCTCTTATACTACGCGTCGCAAGTCTAATGCAAGCCACGCAAGCGGAATACGGTCGGTCACTCTTACTATCATTTCATGACGCGAAGTTAAAAATTTATCTCTTGCCAAAAATATACCGCTCAACGCGCCTAAAGTTATTTTGCACTTCAATAAATTCCACGATGCATGTTGAAGAATGTCTAAAAATGTAAGAGATAAGTCAACCGAGAATTAAAACAAAACAATGGAAGCCTTCTTGACATTTCAGCAATGAAGGATCAATCCAATGACAATCAATCAATACTGGCAATCAAAAAAGTATAGAAATGTCACTGTTGCATTATTATTTTGTCATCCTTTTTTTATTTGCGTAAGTAATACTCAAGTTTTTCGCAAGTCGTCGAAACTACTTGAACTTAGCTTAGCTCAAGCTAAGTAAATGCTAAGCTTGCAGTTATAATTTTAAACTTTGAAATTAAGAGTGAGATAAGCAGAGTGGTGAGATAATTTTGAGCGCCATGTTAAGCGGGTTTTAGTGTCAAAATGTTATTATCACCCTATAATCTGGTCAAACCTATAATCTATGAAAAAAGACAGAGTTCCTGAAAATAGATATGAATAGTGCTATAGTAGTACATTTAAAGATTACCGGAACCTTTACAACAAAGTCTTAAAGCATATTACCGATTTACGCGACTGTAAGTTTGAAGGTGGTAGAGCCCCGCTGAAGCTATTTTTGGTTTCAGCATGAATGGGTCGGCTCCTCCGGGTAGTACCACCCCTCTCACAGATAACCGACGTGAAATAACAGTGCTTGAATTGTCGTGTTTCGTTCGGTCAGTGAGAGAGCCGTAGGCCCACGTCCCTTCCTCTTTCCTGCTCTCCTTCCCCTCCCCCTTCTCCCATATACAGGCTGGCAACGCACTTGCGACGTCCCTGATGTCGCTAGTGTCTATGGACGGTGGTGATCACTTAACATCACGTGACTCACCAGTTCGTTTGCCTCCTTGGATATAAAAAAAAAGCACCATGTCAAGCGGGTTGTGGTGTGGATTAATATGTGAACGATAGTCATATCTGAAATTGACTCCTCTCTGCGTATATACTGAAAAATATTGTAATATGTATTTTTGTATATTAAATTTAAGTATGTAAAAATGTAAACCCGATCGAGGTTCTTAATTCTTGCCGGTTCTTCTCGATGAGTCTGTTGTTTTCCGAACCGATGGTAGTGTTCGAGTACGTAAACGCCTTCTTAGGGTCTAAATTGCAAAAAATATTTTTCATTTTGAACTATTTCACGGTCCTCAAATTTACAGAATAATAAGGAGTTCCGAAATGGAGAAAAAATCTAAAAATTTATTCCGAATATGATTTGTCGCGGGCTAATTAGTTAGTAAATACTGACTAATTAGGTTAATTAGTTAGTAAATACTGACTAATTAGGTTGATTAGTTAGTAAATACTGACTAATTAGGTTAATTAGTTAGTAAATACTGAGTATGAAATGATTACGTAGTACATATTAATATCAAATAAAAGTACGTAAAAGTCAAAAAGTTGTTACATAAATACATAATTGTCTATGAAATACTTTATGATTTAAATATATATTTTAATTAATTACTCTTCGGTAGTTTATTATAGTATTTATCATAAAACAATATAGTATTAATGGACGGTAATTCATGTAAATCAGTTGAACGTAGCGGTTGTCGTAATAAAATTGATCGGTTGTCTCCGGACACGGTGTTTTTATGTTTCAGACATCTGCTCGTAAACAGGTGTATGAGAGTTGTAAGTCTCCAAGTTTTTTTTTACGATTTGCATATGTTAATAAATTATAGCACGGACACTAGTTAAATCGTTGGGATACAGTTCATTTATTTACGCTCTGTATAAAATTTGCTTACTCTGTCTGATAGTGTGAAGTTGTTAAAGTATTATGTTACCCTTGAACTAGTTGTCAAATAAAATCAGTTGAGTGCCTTAAGCGCTCGCCTTAGTGGTACGGTGAAGCTGTTAAGTTGTGAACAACGTTATCAGTTCAAGAAAAAAAATGTATTATGTAAACAGATATTTGTAATTTCTGACCGCCCTCTCCCCCTCGTTGAATGGAACCTGGATTCTAGACTATTCAATATTATTGTTAAATGGTGACATTTGCGATAAAAATGTAAGAGACCTTTTTTGTAGAGCGTTTAATTTCCTACAAAAAAGTACTTTGCATTTTGCTGCTAAATTAATTACTAACGGTGACATGATTTTTTTTCCTATTGGACGAAGGAAAAAATCGACTATAACTGTAATGCGGAGGACCTTTCTATTGAAATTAAGAGCTCATTTTTGGTGAGAATTCTTTATAAGTGTTAGCTATTACATTTTCAGTATAAAAATGAAAAAAAAAATCGAATTTTTTGGGCCCACCCTACTATATGTGTATATGTTTGTCTTTTTCTAATATCTTTTTTTCATTTCATGAAGTTTTCGAGTTATAACGGAGCTAATGCAATTAGTTTACCTGATTCTCTCATAGAATATATCCTATAGATTAACCTAGAAGTTAGGCTCTTTTTAGAGTCGCTTTTACGTTTTATCGAGCTTCATATCACAACGGGGCTAAAGAAGCTTTCACTTCAAAAGAAATTAGTACATTGTTGTAATATACAGTATAGTCTGACCGCCACCGCTGTACTGCGCCTTAGGTATGCGCGGGGAGGTGAGGAGTAGGAAATAATTAGCACGCACTACCCAACTTTAGATATTTTGCTTCAAGTTTTTTTTATATCAAAGGAGGCAAACGAATTGGTGCGTCACGTGATGTTAAGAGATCACCACCATCTATAGACACTTGCGACATCTGGGAATTCGCATGTGCGTTGCCAGCCTGTATATGGGAGAGGGGGAAAGGGAAGGAAAGGGAAAGGAGGAAAGAGGAAGGGAGGTAAGCCTCAGGCGCTCTCACTGACCGAAAGAAACACAACAATGCAAGCACTGTTATTTAACATCGGTTTTCTGTGAGACGGGTGGTACTAATGCGGCGAGCCAACCCATTCGTGCTAAAACCTACTGTCACCTACTGTCTGTCTCAAGTGCATTTGACATAGACAGTCCATAGTCCCCTCCGTCTTGCCACTCGCATACCTATGGCTTGGTACAGCGGTAGTGGTCAGACTATAACTGACCATAAAACGCGACGTGTTGAAGCAGTTATGGTTATGCGTTCTATTTTGTGCATTTCGAAATGCAAATCTGTCTCACATATAGTTAAGACTGCGACGGTTTTATTAGAAATGGGGATAAATTAGTCATAGTCAGCTCTTCATTATAACCATCAGAAAATTATAGATATCTGAGGACAGATTTTTAACTTAAAGATAATAGTTAACCAGGTGGTCCTCACAAGAAGCCCTACCAAGTTTTCTTAAATTTATTTAGTTTTGAATTTGTAGCTATACCTATTTAATGTGATCATCTGTGACGTGTTATGTGTGTCTGTATTATTTGGTTGTTGTAACATTACAACATTAATATGATCGATTGAGGATACGTTTATCATCATATGGGCTCCCATCGAAAATCAGCGCTGCAGTACTGCTGTACTGTACGTATTCGCGGAATGGGTTTATAAGTTGTTGGACATCTTTTTTTCACTAGTATATAATTTTTTGTGTCTAACTTGTTTGTTTGATTTAATTGAATTGTATGGTTGTTCCAAGAATATACAATTGCTTTCTCTCTTTCAAGAACCTTGCTATATTTTCATCAAATTCATCGCAGAATTCGTACATATAATAATCGAGGCGATGTGCGAATATGCTACCTACTGAACCATCATCACCCTTAATCAGTTGTGACTGTATTATGGTGACTGTCAGGTTCAAAACAATATTCTAAGCAATTAATTCATGTTATATTGTATAAAATATATTTCTTCGGTGTTCCAATACTAATGATCAAATAATTCTTAAAAAGTCACCAATGTCATGAATAACCTCTCATAGTCATTATATACCTACTTCTCAGTTTTTCTTGTGCTATAAAATATGTTATAAGATGTACCTGATTTCCTTAGCCAATATAAAGTTATGGTGTTTATATTAATGCAGGTTTTATTAAATAAAGATTAGCGTCCACTGAGGTAACCGTCTCACGACGAGCCGATTCATTGCAGTTTTACACAATTTCGTAAAAATACAATTGGTAAAATATTTACAATGCAAATGCGTCGTTTATATCCTAACAATAGGGTGTGTTTTCGCTCAGTTAAAATAGTAGCATTAAATATAGTGTTAACAATAATACGGGCTCATAAATGTCCAATTATTTACTAAATATAGAGGCTTAATTATTATTACATCAGCTTAGGATTTGTTAGATATTTCAAACATTGATAAATCTGAAGTTATTTGGTTGGTCTAGTAATAGCAAGTGCAAATTGTTCGAATGTTTAGGTTTCTCTACGGTATTTGTTTTCACGAGCCTTCGCATTATTAAAAGTACGGAAGTTTAAAAAAAAAAACCGAAATAATTATGGAAATATTTTACTACTCGTAACAGTACAAACACTCTATATTATTGGTAACAAATTATTTGTTAGAAATATAACATTAACATATGTTTATATTATTCTAAGTTAATATAGTCAATGGTATACAAAATATACTATGTACCTACTCTGTAGTAATAACTCTCCTTTAGCCCATTGACATGTTACATGAGCTTTGCATTTTTTACAGGACGCAATTTTATTTTTGGGACATATGTGGGGGGTCAATAGACCTGAATTTTGTGGGGTCGCCCCTGGCCGCAATCTTGGAAAAAGGGATGCAAACACTTTTTTCGCGATATCTCGTAAACTATGCGTTTTACAAAAATTTGTGAAGTCATTATTTTTAGCAAATTGTTTTGCCTACAAATATGTTTATATAACTTTTTGCCCTAAATTAAAAACTAAAAAATTTATAAGCACAAAAAGTGAGAAAGATTTATAAAAATTCCACCACATATGTCCCAAAAATAAAATTGCGTCGTCTAAAAAATGCAATATTCGGTCCTTAAATTGTAACATTTCAATGGATTACTTGATTGCGGCTATACCGATCTACAGTTCTGTGATATTTTTATCGACTTATTATTGTATAACCAGTACTATCTTTCTCAAATCTCAAATATCTGTCTCAAAAAGTACAGTTCACTAGGAATAATTGAACACTGGCCTATGTATATCAAACATAATTGTTGCGTATGAAAATTAATATTTTTCGGTTTACTTCGGCTTAGTGTACTAGTGGACGCTAAACTGTAATCATAGTTTTTATGTATATGTTTTACGATTTATTTATTACAAAATATCCAGTGATAGATAAAAGTACCGTAATAGAACTCGCCAATTTGCTTTCTACAGTGTAAGTAGTATTTATCATCATACCGTATCTTTACTGGGATCGATACAGAGGTTACTACTTAAGATTTATCTATTAAGATATCACCTCTTTGTAAACTTTTCTCAATCTATCAATTATATGAAAATAAGCAAATTGATCTAGAATCAAAAGGGTGTTAGGTAGCCACGGCATCTTCAAATAAGACTACATTACTAAGTTGGAATGGTTACTATTTCAGTGCGTATTTTTACTTGTATGAGAATACATTCTAAATTATATATAGAAATATGAATGCTGACTTTGTCTCTTATTGCTAAGTGAGCAAAATAAAAAAAAATTTACTTCACATTTCCTCGTTTTTTTTATTTCATGAATTCTCTTTTTCTTACGCCGTCTCTTAATCCAGGTTTAATTAATGTACATTATATTTTAATGCTAGCCCGTACCCGTGACTTCTTGGGAACCAACTATTTCCATTTTTTGAAATTAATAACACTAAAGCTCATCGATAGCTGCTAATGAAAATTAAGAAACAAAATCTGTTGTGAACAAAGGAGAAAAAGGTTCTGAATGAATTTCTTCTATTTACGTATAAAAGTAGAGGTCCAGCCTTTGATATAATCTTGATAATGTGATTATACTTTAATGCTAGCCCGTACCCGCTACTTCTTGTGAACCATTTCCAAAGTAAGACTATGGGTACTCAAGGATATGCTTTATGATTTTCTTGGTGAGGTTTTATCTTGAAAGCAGTACATTAGTTGTGCTGCGTGTTCAAACAAACAGACAGACAGACATTTCTAAAAATGATTGAAATATATTTTATTTTTTATTACTTATTTCTACACACCTGACCCATTTTTTTTTTATAAAATCTAATTTTTTTTTATTGATGCACGACAAAGCGACTGCACTATGCCTGATGTTAAGTATAGTACAATCCATAAACATCGGCAACCACCGAGAGACAGATTATCCATCGTCGGTCGCCGCTGTCATGGATATACACAGGCTGATCCCGAAACGCGACGCGCAGAAGCGAGTCACTATGACGGGCTTTCTCGCCATATGCATGGTGGTTGCGACCCAGTCGGGCTGTAAAACCCTACCATTACAGACACATTAGATTTATATTCTTATTATATCTATAGAGTAACTGCATGAAAATAAATTATATTTACGGAAGTTGCACGTAAACTTATGATTGCATAGACATTTATTGTCGTAGCTGTTTGTTTGTGATTTCGATATAGAAACGAAAGTCTGATTTCTCTGTATATCCGCCACCGAGAATAACATAACGATAACTTGAGAAATAACACACGATATAACATTCCGGGAATATTGAATTCATTATAAGCGAAACCATAAACTTTTATTATACAAATAAATCAGCATATTTCCCATAATTATGAATGGAATTTAGATTTCTTATCTGTTAGGCTGGCCTCATACAGACGGAATATTTCTCGGAATTCATAGACTCGGAATTCATAAACTAAATTGCTTCATAGACTATTTAGAAATTTAGTACAAATTTGAGTTCTAAATTTCATACAATATGGAAGAGGAATTAACTCTGTATATTTATTTCGCAATTTACTTTTGCATTTCAAATCTAAAATTAGATCTATTTTATTTTCTTCTTTCTTTTTATTATTATTATTATTGTCTTTTGTAATGAATCGGTATTTTATTGTATGATAATTGTTGTAATCGGCTTTATATCTTTTCTGATAAATGAATAGTTATAGACAAAATAATGAATAGCAAATTAAAAAAAAATCACCTTACACGGACACCTTATACATTTAATTTTCTGTATTGCACCGTCAACCTACGCTGCGTTGCACCATATGGTCTGCCCGTACTCTCATTTCATTTTTACTTACGTACTTTCAAACTGACAGTTTGTAAGGGAATTACCCCATTAGGCCTCCCACGGCAGCGGCTCAAGCCTAGGTTCGATCCCTCGGTAGGGAGCCCTTGAGTGCGTTGCTTGAGCGATACGGTGACACACAAATATACATCACCGCTACAACACTACACGATCACCCCCACACACGTGCAAGCTACACGCTTACACATGAAAGTGGAAGGGTTTACTTTTTTCCCTTATCGAACTGAAAAACTCTCAATTTTCCGATAATAAATATATGGAGGAGTTGATGAGGCGTGTATGCTTGGTACACATATACGTTTCAACAACTCATACATATATGAATAGTTAGCTAGGTTAGCTAAGATAGGTCGCGATTTTGCACGCAACAGGCAACAGCCAAGCCGAGGTGTGCCGTGCACCCTTGAGCTGGTTGCCAAAATAAAATCGGCTGAGTGCCTTAAGCGCTCGCCTTAGTAGTCTGGTGTAGCTGTTAAGACTCTGCTGGGTCAATAGCGTAGTCATTTCGAAAAAAACTAATTGTAAGGGAATTTTTCCGCTTTTAAAGATCTTAAATAACCTATAATACTTCTAAAAAAGTATACTCCAATGCAAACAATTTTATAGATTCAAACACAATCTAGAAGTTACGTGAAAATTTTGACAATATCCTGATTAATTCTTTGATTGTTATAAAATGTAAGTAGTATAAAGTAATACCTTTGATAGAATATAACATACAACCCGAAAGAGGGACATATAATGATAATATAGTTAAATTAGAAAATAAAATGTATGTAGAAACAGTATGATTCCGGTGTGTGTTTACTCACTAATATTAAATCTATGGAAATAATGTTTAATATTTTAGTTTAAACAAACGTATTTGATACGTCAATAATGTGAAAAAATGAGATTGCAAGTATTCAACATTATTTCTTTTTTTTTTGACAATTAATCTTCTAGATCGTCGCTGTTATTGTCGAGTAGGTATAATATTACAAGTTTATTGTGATATTTGTCCAATGTTCTAACAACATGGTGGCTCCAATGTTAAAACTTTCCAGAGAGTTTTTGTAACATGAACTATGTTCCGCAGTATTATTTTCCATACAATTCATTTGTGCAAAATAACTGAACTGTATTACGTAAAATGCCACCAATATTATAAAATATACAGTCAAATAGCACAAGATTATAAATGAAATACGAAAAAACACTACAAGACAGACTAAAATCCCGTCAAAAACACACTTTAATTAAATCGTATGTTATAGTTTGCTCTTTGAAATAATAATATGAAACCAGAAAGATATTCCGATTGTGTAAGGTGGGCCTTATTTAGAACCTTTATTGTCGGACCGAAAGAGCCTTTGTCAAAACTCTTATGATAAATATTTTTATTTATTTTTTTATTATAGGCGACTTATATACAAATTTGGCGGCGAATAGCAAAGCGACGTTTAACTTTTGTTCCCGTTTCGCAAATATTTAGAGTTGCGAGGAATTTAAATCGAAATAGTTTGATCAAGAATCACTAATGTACTTGAGTTAAACTGTGTCAATCTTTTTATGTAACAGCTAAAGATAGTTCAATGTATTCTGTATTGTTGTTACCAGAAGTTATTTTTTTGCTTTTTTATCAAACGACAACGTCATGTACATATTGGATTCCGAACTAAGTATAATGTATACTACCGTAACCACCAGACTAGGCCCCCCTCGGCAGCGGCTCAAGCCTAGGTTCGTTTCCTCGGCGTGGAGCCCTTGAGTGCGCAGCTCACGTGATACAGTGAAACAAACTCTTACATCACTGAGACAACATTACACATATCACCTCACACACGCTTACACATGAAAGTGGTAGGGTTTTTATTTTTCCCTTATCGAACTGACATAGTTTAGAAAATTTTTATAACACAAAATACATATAAGAGTTGTCGAGGTACGTATGCTTGTTACACATATATGTTTCAATATCTCATATAAGTATGAATATGTAGTTTAGCTTAGTTTAGCTCAGATAGGTCGCGAATTGCATGTAACAGGCAACAGCCCAAGCCGAGGTGTGCCGTGCACCTTTGAGCTAGTTGCCCAAATAAAATCGGCGGAATGCCGCAAGCACTCGCCTTAGTAGTCCGGTGAAGCTGTTAAGACCTTGCTAGGTCAATAGCGTAGTCAGTTCGAAAAAAAAACTACCGTAACCGAATAGGTGATATGTTGTCTTACATATGGTAGCCAATCTGAATTAGATATTCATCTATATAACAACATTTCTACGACCGAGTAACGATCAATACACATCATAAAATGGCGAGTTTGAAAGCATAATGCCAACTGTATGTATAAGCTGGTTTTGATATTAAGAGGTTATTATGGTTTGGATCAATATATGAAAGATGATAATGTCTGGACTTGACAACTCTCTATATGCAGCCATTAAAAAAGATTGTAAAGTTAATGTATTATTTTTTTAATTATTTTATTTTATTTTAATATTGATAATTAATAGTAAAACGTAAAAAAAAACTAATAAAAAAATATGCTCACGGATACGATTTTTTAAGTATACAAAACACTAAACGTAAGCAAAAAAAGGTGCGGACCAAGAGTCTGCAGAATAGAATAACAATAATTAAAAAAAAAAACGTTAATGTATTTTATATTTATGTATGTTACAAAGACAAACCCAATAGCGTTTCTTGTCGGTTCTGAATGACTCGGTTTTAGATAAAACCTGAATCAAGGGTAGTTTTGACGTGCCTTTTGAGGTGCTAAATTGAATAAAGTGTTTTAAATTTTTTTTTAGCAGCATATGCTTCACGAACCAACTCGGCTAAACTAAATAGTTAATATTATCTATTAGCTTGCCTTGTAAGAAATGAGAAAATATTTATGAACATACATACATACATATAATCACGCCTCTTTCCCGGCGGGGTAGGCAGAGACCACGTCCTTCCACCTGCTACGGTCCTGGCACACATCTTTCGCTTCTTCAACGTTCATCAGTCTTCTCATGCATGTTCGTCGGTTTAGAGTACTCTTGACCCGACCTTTCTTCAGAACGTCCCCGATTTGATCGAGGAACGTTCGTCTGGGCCTTCCTCTTCCAACGTTCCCATTCATACTCGCCTTATAAATTTGCCTAGTCATTCTTCTCTCGTTCATCCTCTCTACGTGCCCAAACCATCTGAGCATCCCTTTTTCAACTCGTGTCACTACATCTTCTTTTACACCACATCGTTCTCTTATCACACTATTTTTTATTTTGTCACACAGTGTTACCCCTAACATACTTCTTAACGCTCTCATTTCTACTGCATTTATTCTACTTTCATGCTTTTTCTGCCACACCCAACTTTCACTACCATACATGAGTGTTGGAACCAACACATCTCTATGCACAGCCAGACGAGCCCTCATAGAGATTTTCTGGCTGTTCATAAAGGTGCGCAACGCTCCATTCACCATGTTACCAGCATTTACTCTCCTTTCAATATCACTGTGACACCTTCCATCCCTACTAAACATCGATCCCAGGTATACAAACTCATTCACTTGCTCAAGTTGATCACCCCCAACCCTAATACATACTTCTGTCGTTCTCTCTTCCTTCTCAAACACCAAAACTTTCGTCTTCTTGACGTTCACTTTCATTCCCTTCCTTTCCAGAGCTTCATTCATAACAGTCATTATCGTCTGTAAATCCTGAGCCGACGATGCAAGTAACACTTGGTCATCGGCGTAAAGAAGACACTTGACGAGTAGCTCATTCATTTTCAGTCCACAATCTCTCTCTTTCAATTCTGTCAGACAGTTGTCCATAAAAAGGTCGAACAACCACGGAGACGCTACACATCCTTGTCTAACACCCCTTCGGATCTTAAACCATTCAGTGAAGGTTCCGTTAATTCTGACACAAGCACTGGAATTCTCATAGAGAGATTTCAATGCTCGTATCAGATCGCTACTCACCCCATGCATAGACAATGCCGACCACAACTCATTCCTCACCACTTTGTCGTAGGCCTTTTCCATGTCTACAAATGCACAATAGACTTTTTGGTTTGTTGCCAAAACTTTTTCTACTATGCACCGTAAGGAGAAGACCTGATCCGTACATCCCATTCCCTTCCTAAATCCCGCTTGTACATCCCATATTCTTTCATCAGTTTCTAACATAACTCTTTCAATTATTACTTTAGCATACAGTTTGCCGACAACACTGAGAAGGCTAATTCCGCGGTAGTTTTTACAGTCTTGTTGTGACCCTTTTCCCTTGTACAATGGCACTATCACAGCCTTGCACCAATCTGCCGGTACCCGACCGTTCCTCCAACATAAGTTGAAAAGGCAGTACAACTGACTGGCTACCACCCCCTGTCCAGCCTTCAGCATTTCGACAGATATCCTATCATATCCCGCAGCTTTACCTGATTTCATGCCTTTCAATGCTTTCATAATCTCTTCCATACTAATTTCACTTTCAGGTTCACTTTCGCTCACTTTAAGAGGAGGTGTTTTTACCTTCTCTTCTCTTTCAAACAAATTTTCGAAATAATCCTTCCATCTCTTCAACATGCATTCTGCTCCTATTATAACACTACCATTCTTGTCTCTAATCTTAGATAGCTCAGAGTTCGCAGTTTTTCCTCGGGTCAGTCTAATTGACTTCCAGAATAATTTAATATTATTCTGTAAATTATCAGAGAGCCTTCTGTCATACTCCTCCTTTCGTTCTTCTTTCTTCTTACTGACAATTTCCTTCACTACCCCTTTCATATTTTTATAAACCTTTCTTACATCATCCACATCCTCTTGCGTTGCCTTTTGCACTCTTTGATTATCCTTTGCTGCTAACCAATCCAGCCACGCTTTCTTCTTTTCAGACACAGCTCGTTGGACCTCCTTATCCACCCACTCGTTCTTCTGCATTTTTCCTTTTCTTCTTTTTGCAGTGCCACATACATCAGTTGCAACATCCACTACACCTTTCTTAAAAACCTTCCAAAAACTTTCTATCTTACATTCCTTATCCAAACCAGATAATCTTTCTTTCAACCTTTTAATGTACTCATCTTTCACTTCACCCTCCTGCAAACTTTCTACTTTCACACGTTCTAGCTCAGTTACTGGTACCGATACTCTGTGTCGCCATCGTTTGAAAAGACCCCTTATCCTTGATAACACCAAAAAGTGATCTGTGTCAATACTGACACCGCGGTACGCTCGAGTATCTAATAGTTGCCCTTTCAGTCTTTGATCTACAATTACAAAATCTATCATACTTCTTAGACCACCTTCATCCCTTGTATACATATGAACTCCCTTATGAGCAAACATTGTATTCGCCACTGAGAGATTCCATTCCAAACACACCTCAAGCAGACTTTTACCATTTTCATTAATCCTTTCATCACCAAACGTACCTAGAACATTTTCATAACCATCACGCTTCACACCTACCCATCCATTAAAGTCTCCCAACATAACAATTCTTTCATTAGTTTTACAATTTCTTAGGACTTCTCTAAGGCTATTCCAGAACTCCTCTCGTTCCTTTTTATCATTTATAGACCCACTCCTACCTAGGTCCGTAGGTGCATATACACCCAGGACGAAAATACGTGTGAGCCCGACTTTTAGCTTAATCCAGAGGAGTCTAGGGCTTACACAATCATACTCAGTCACACAATCATTCATTCGCGTAGACAGAATGACACCGACACCCTGGCAGCCTCTTTTAGTACTGGCAACACCAGACCAATACGCCGTATAGGGTCCATGATTTGTGGTGTCACATCCCTTACGCTTCGTCTCATTCACGCACAGAATATCAATCCTCCTCTCATCCATCATTTGACATACTTCATCTATTTTCTCATTCAATCCTCCTCTAACATTCAAGGTAGCAAAGCGGCTCTCCGCAGTCCGCTTTTCGCCCCCCGCCGGAAACGAGACGTGATGGGTTGCGAACCGCATCGCCGCCATTTCGATTTCTACTTGAGTTTGAATTAATCATTGCGTTCCCACGAGCAGCAAGGGAAAAATACTCGAGCCTGGCAGAGCCCCGCATGCCAGGCAAGGGTTAACCTTAATCTGGGGTCACCGGGTCCCAGGGCAGTACGGCACGCTATAGACTAGGCTCGCCCCTAGCCACGCATCCATCAGCACGGCAGACCTTGGATTGGCGGAGAGGAAAAGGAAAAGGAGACACTGAAGGGGATTGATACTTGAGATGGGAAGCGTATGGGGTGTTGGGAGGGGAAATAACGGTGTTCAAGGATACTACTGTCTTGGAAGGCTAGGTATAATTCAGTAGTAGCTCGGGGAGCCGGGGTCGCGTACCCGTATACTATAACCGGATTTCCGGGGAAAGAAAAAAAAAAAAAACGGTGTAGTATCCCTGACTATATCCCTGAATATTTATGAAACGTGGCTAAAAGTGGCACATTTTTAGAACGCAACAATAGCACGGCTCGTCGCTCGTATAAAAGGCACATTGAGCAACCGCAAACTTGGGGGACTGCCCTCGCCGCCTTCGAGTGTGCACGAGTCCATAGTCCGCGCTCCACGATTGCGTTAGTTGCAAACTTCACTGCAACTAGCGCCATCTACGATCTCCTCCGTAGACGAGCTCTGGGTGACATCACGACGCACCCAGGACTGCACCACGGCCCGAGCAAGATATCCGAGTGCCACCATGCAGCCTGGCTCTGGTGGCGCGAAGAAAAAAGGCCCTTCTAAGAGCCACTCGACGACCTCACGCACGAATACGGACACCGAACCAGCACAACCGATGACCCACGCTACACCTACTGGACTACCCCGAGTTGAGCATCGCCCTCAACCGGCTTCCCCGGACGCTGAAATCTCGGCGACACCCACGCAGAGCCTGCCAACCGCAGGCGCCTCGAGCGCAGCACCTGCGGAGGACGAGCTGTCACCAACCGACCAGTATGAGCGCGATCTCATAATGGTTGCGCATCTGATGGGGACAGGATTCGTCTCTGAAAAAATGATCCGATGGATGGCCCTGGCACTGAGGATTCAGGAGGCCAAAATTGAAAAGACGATTCTTGCTGACATAGATCGGCAAGCATTGCACTTAGCAATCAAAGAGATTCTGGCTCCCCCAGAACCCACTCACCGGGAACTCGCATACAATCCCCCTGGAAGAGCCAACAGAGGCTCTAGGAGGACCTTGAATACCTAGAGAGGCGAGTGTGTCGACGAACCGACATTACTCAGACCCCGAGTAACGCGGCACCTGCACCACAACCGCAGAGACAACCGAAAATAGCCACACAAGCAACGATTGCCCGTTCTACCCCCCGTCGCACCGTCTCAAGCTCTCCGATGTCTAGGGCGACCTTGAAAACCTAACCGACGGCCTTGGCCGTGACCCAGAAACCCACACTGAAGACCCAGAAATCTACTGTTATGTAGAACCCACCGGTACGGCGGACGTTTACTGCGAGCAGCGACAGCGGCGCTAGTGGGCCTAGTGACGAGCGGTCCTCGTCAGTGTATAGCCGCTCACAAGACCCCCTGCCGACGGCGATTAGCGGCAAACAAAGACGCCAGTGTGTCGAGTGACGACCGATCCTCGGCACAGTATAGCCGTGTGAAAACATACGCAGTGGTGACATCTGCGTTGAAAACGACGCAACAGAGCTGTACTTCACGAGAGCCTCGGTCCGACAGCCAATCAGAGGCGGATATCGAGACGAGAGCCCCCGGTATAGCTCCTAGTTCAGAAATTCCCTGGGATGGCGCCACCGACACCATGCCTGCGGAACCCCAAAAAATGGCAAAATATCCTCCACTGGTGGTCAAACGTTTGCCGCAGTGGACAAAACACTTCGAGACCATTACCCGTGTCCTTGTCAGAGCACCGAACGCGCGTTCCTTTGATGCGGGGAAGCGCTTTTTGCCTGAGGATGACATAGAATACCGCACGATACAAAACTACCTGTGCGAATTAGAGAAAACGGAAAACGTTGCGTGGTTTTCCTATTCGCTACCTTCTGAGATGAACTTAAGGGTAGCGATCAGAAGGCTTCCTACCGAAACTGACCCGGAGGAAATTATTGAAGACCTGAAGAAGAGGGTCTTCGAGCCAGAAATCGCAAGAAACATCCGCGATCGCCCGGGTAGCGTATTCTACGTCTCGCTGCGAACTCCCGATTTAATTCCCAGAATCTACAAGCTAGACGAAATCCTCAGGATGAAAGGAATTAATATCGAGGCTTGGTGGGGGAAGACTGGCCCCGCCCAGTGTCATAAGTGCCAACAATTGGCTAAAACCGGCAGGAGAGCGCAAGTCCTCCCCGAGCGCAACGACGTGGAAGAGGCGGCACCGGCGTCGCTCATGGCGCCTGCTAACACGCCGGGGCAGCGTGGAGGGCCAAACAACACCACCAGCAAGCGCACCAAGAAGAATAAGAAGAAGAAGGCATCCACAGCTAAGAAATCCCAAGCGTCAACCCAGCTTGCACAACAGCTGGACGTATTAACCCAGACGATCGGGACCATCAAAGGGCCCATAACCGCGCAGGACGGCGAAAAAGGCCAGGTTGCTGCTCTCAGAGGACTCGCGAATATCCTATCTCTCAATGGATAGTACACCTCTAAGAGTAGCACATTGGAAGGCCCTTTCCCTTACAGGGAAGCGAAGACTAGTGATCCACTTTCTCAGAGGACACCGAGTTGACATTATGCTCATCTCGGAAACATTTTTGAAAGCAGCACATGTCCTGAAGATCCCAAACTTCACGGTTTATAGGAAGGATGAAGTCATGGCCGACGGGACTGCCTACAGGGGCTTGCAGTTCTCGTCAGAGACAAAATTGTCCACCAGTGCATCCCGCACAAACAATACCAGTCGCTCTATGCGCTGGGTGTACCGGTGAACATAGCCGGCCGGACCACCAGATTATATGCCGCTTACAGACCGCCCGTAGATGCAATCGGCACATTGAAAGCCGATCTTGAAGACATCCTGATTCGACCACCCGAACCAACGGTCATAGCCGGTGACTTCAACTTGAAGCACCGACACTGGAACTCCTACAGAACAACGTCTCTGGGCCAATACATACTGAAGCATTCGGAGGACTACGGCTACGAGATTGTCGGCCCAGACACGCCCACGCACAATCATGGACCCAGATCGCGCGACGTAATCGACGTCGTAATGTATCGTGGTCTGAATAGCCCGCCCACGCAAACATGTTGATAACATCACCACAAAGTCAAGGGTGGCGAGGAGAGTGCTATATCCAGTGCTAACTTCGAAACTGCCCTATCGCTCCAAACTAGGCCTCTATAAGATATACGTGAGATCTCGGCTCACGTATGCAGCTCCGGCTTGGTTCGGTTGCGTATCTGAGACCCATAGACGCAGAATACGAGCCCAACAGAACATGACGTTGAGAACGATTGTCGGAGCCCCACGGTATGCGAGGAACGAGACTATCGCTCACGACCTCAAAATAGAGAGCCTAGAAAATTTTATAAGCAGCCTCCACACGAACATGTTTCGGAGAGCAGACTCATCGGCGCACCCACACCTCCTAAACATTGCGCCGCTTCATACCAGACCTCCCGATGAAGAATCCCGGATCAAAACCGTCAAAAAACAGGCACGGACGCTCATCCGCACATCCGAGCGGGAATGAGCGAGACGCGCCGCAGAAGGCCATACGGAGTCAATAACTCCAGCACCAGACACACCCTCATACAAGGGTGGCGAAAAATTAACTCCGTAAGAGGGTTCGCCCTGAGACGGATTCCCCGCACCCCCGCTCAAAGGGACGCGAGAAGAGCTCGAGTCGCAAACTTAAGAGTACTTCGATCCTAATAATTACGATAAAAGTAAATCTAGTATTGCAAAGCTTAAGTTAGAAGATTCTCTTTGAATACATTTCAATTTTGTATTGTTTTTATTATATTTAGCTCTTTTGGATGACAAATTTGCAGACCACTGCACTATAACATCAAACTTGGCTTTCCGACGTCGACACTCCGACAAATACTGATTTAAGCAATATATAGCCTATTAATGTCTAGCTCTGGGATAAATACAGATTTATGTTAAGTACTGTTGTCTATCGTAGTTCATTGATTGTTGTTTAGTTATTATCCAACTTCAATAATAAACGGAATAGGCTTTTATCTTTTTTTTTTTAGTTTTAATTGTAGAATTTTGTATGAATCCTGATGAAGCAAATACTACCTAACAGCTTTAATGTAGGACTATATTTAGTTATAAACACAATCTCACCTGAAATTTAGAGGCGTGTATTTAAAATAATAATAATTCGTTGTTGAACTTGAAGTATGGACTATACTTCGTTGATTTTGAAATAAGACAAATTTTCATTTAAAATATCCAAATTCATATGATGTGTTACATCAAATCAGCCTCTGTGCTTTTACCAAACACAAGCAATAGTGAAAGGTATTGTCCTATTAATTCTACTGAATATTGAAGTCGTTGGCTTGAGGCTTTTTTTCGAACTGCCAACACCATTAGCCTGAAAGGCCTTAACAACTTCACCAGACGACCCTGACTTATCGACAATAAAGTCCTGTGGAAGATACAAATGTTGTTAATGTTAACATTATCTTCTATACATATAATAGAAATGAATTGTATGTATGTAATACCAAAATGAAATAAAACAGCTTCAAGTACTGCTCGTAAGGTCACTCATCTATCAGTGAAAGTCCCGTGATAAATCAATCCAACCATTTCAGATATTCCCCTGCGGGCTAAGGAAACATTAAGAAATTTATCTCAGATCTATTAAAAAAGCAACAAAATAAACTTAATGAAAGGGTTCGAATATAATTAAGGGATTTTCTCAGTTTTATGAAAATAATACACAATGACAGATAAATACAGAAGGTATTCCCTTATTATACAATAAAACAGAATGGAATCGAATGGAATGAAGTTTTTTTTTTCGAACTGACTACGCTATTTACCTATCAAGGGCTTAACAGCTTCACCGGACTACCAAGGCAAGCGCTTGCGGCACTCAGCCGATTTTATTTGGGCAACAAGCTCAAGGGTGCACGGCACATCTCGGCTTGAGCTGTTGCCTGATACATGCAATTCACGACCTAAACTAAGCTACATATTAATACCTATATGAGTTATTGAAACATGTATGTTGAGTATACATACCTCGACAACTCTTATATGTATTTTGTGTCGGATAACTTTTTTAAACTATTTCAGTTCGATAAGGGAAAATAAAACCATTCCACTGTCATGTGTAGGCATGTGTGCGTGCACGTGTGTGGAGGTGATATGTATAATATTGTCGCAGTGATGTGAGATTTTGAAAATGGAATTGGAATGAAGACGAATATAATAGAGAGAAGCAGAACGAATAAATTCAATCATTAATAAATAAAAGAACAGTACTATTCTTGTATATTATCCAGATTTCTCTCGCTTCTTAGAGACTCGTTAAAACTCGTTACCGAACATCTATGGATGTGTTCACGCATTTGTACTTGGAAGCTAATCCTTCTTTCTTTACCGTGTCTACCAGCTTAGACCAAATTGTCATTTAATGTCAGGTGAGGTTATGGTCAAATGCGTATAAAGTATTAAAAAAATTCTACCGTTCTGTAACAAAGCCGATTTTATATATTCGAGTTTCAAAGGTTTATGTCCGTTGTTATTAGAAAGCTGTAACTTTATAAACCAAACACACACAATACATACTTATAGTAAAGTCCAAAACCTTGTTTATTTTTGCTGACCTTTAGAAATACCAGTGAAACTTGAAAAAGACTCTATAAATTTTAGAGCCTACTTATTGGCAAAGTTTATAGACTCTGTAATATCGGTATACGACCTTTCTAAGCGAAGATATTACGGTATAAAGTATTGCTCATAAAAGCATGTTAGGCACGAAATAATTTGAAATGCGGGTGGGCTGTATGGAGGGACGTAGGGTATCAGAGGTTAGAACTGTAAATGCCTAGGTCATCTCCTTCTTATTTGATTCTGCTTTCTACTACAGAATATTCACCGTAGATACGCAGTAGCAACCATCGCGGCTTGAACAAAAAGTTGGAAAACTCTTATCTCTGTTGTATTCCGTTCCTCTTACGACATCGGGTTCTCCAAACGAGGCGTACAGAGGCAGTCTTGCAGGTCGGCATGATAGTGACGACTGCCATTGCTATTTAACACCGACAGTCGCCGTTACATTGATTGCACCATATTTACCATCAGGTACTGTGCAGTCACTGCCGAAGTAGTTTAAAAAAAAAACTATACGCGTAATTCAATCGCGTATTCACCTCTCTACTGCTTACCTAACATTAACAGTAATTCAAAACTATGAGGTGCTACTAATAATCTAACTTTAGACTTAAATAATAATAAAATGAAAACGACCGTATATATGTAACATTAAAGTAAAAAAAACCTAATTTTTTGACTAGATTAATAAAAACAATATTGGTAAACTGAATCAACTGGAAACAAACTTAGCAATAAATAAATTCATATCGAAAATCCAATAACTAAGGTTGATTTGTACGTTATTGGCATAAAGAGCCTATAAAGAGAGTACTATGGTTTAATCTCTTTGTTCAATTTTCAATCAATCTTTATTGATAGTCTCGGAACTAAAACTACGAATCGAATTTACGACGAACAAACAGGCTCATTCCGTTTTAGCTCTAAGCTAGGTGATAAAGATAGATACATACCCTATGGTAAGTCATAAAACTTTGTGAAAATATTTGCAAGTGTCACTCGCTTTCGGCGTAGACGTAAACTCGGTGTTAGATAGACGAGGCACACGGCGCTGGTCACAGTTCATAGAGGACAGCTGTTCAATAAAAAAAGATATACTAGTGTGAATTACAATATTTAAACTTCATAATTAATATATTGTAATTATTAACATTAGTATCATTTTCTCATCATATACAAACAGTAACTATATACATAATATAAAACTACATAATCATTACATACTATAAAAAAATATCCTCCGCGACGTCTGTCTGTTGGAGTTAAACGAACGGATTTTCATGTAGTTTTTTTTTCACCAGTGGTTAAAGTGACTCATGAGGAAGGTTTAGGTATATAATTTGTCATTTTTTTTCAGACAACATCTGCCGGGGTTGCTAGTAATTATATCAATTTATATAAAGTTTATTAATCAATCAAATACTTAATACAAAACATCAATATTAGATATACATAGTCCATTATACTACGCGTCGCTAGTCTAATGCAAGCCGCGCAAACGCAATTCGGTCGGTCATGCTTACTAGCATGTCATGACACGAAATTATAAATTTATTTCTAGTCAAAATAATACTGTTCAACTCTCCTAAAAGAATTTTCACTTGAAACACTTATAGACTACGTGGCGACAGATTTTTAACTTGAGGGTAAGAGCTAGCCAGGTGAATTTAGAAAAAGCTCTACCACCATATTACAGTTTGATCACCTTTACCTTCATCAAAAGCTCTCATTCAGTTACAAATATTCGAACCTAGGTCCATCGCCATGCTATAAACTAAGCAATACATTGCTTACATACGTTATTATGTACGCAATTATATTTTTGGAACTGACTACGCTATAGGCCTTGCAAAGCCTTTGCAGCTTCACCGAACTACTAACGCGAGTGCTTAAGGTACTCAGCCGAACGCACGCTATGTTTATATAATTATAATATTGTTTTGTAACTTGAGCTTGTGTCTTCGCTAGCATTATCGTAAATTTGATATATTTCCCCGAAAAAAAATATTTTGCCAACGTCATACGTTACGTATAAAGCAAACACTGAACGGAAAATACCTACAGATGTGCTAGATCCACTACCACCTCAACCGTTATTGTCACATTTTTAATCTAGTCGTTATTGGTGACTGAAATCTGACGGTATTTTGTAGCAAAATAAAGTTTAGTAAAACATACACAAATACATTTACAAATCCACGGAGATAGAATAATGTAAGTATCGATATACTAAAAACGGCACGCTTTTGTGTAATTTGAACTAGCTGGTCTCGTTTAATTATACTTTAAGAGAACTCATAAAATCAAACTTGGACAATCGCTGCAAGCATTATTTGACTAGATATCTCGTTATTAACTCAGGCTCTCTGCATTAATTGACTTTCCCACGACTTTGTTCCTATAGTACTTCTATTTCTTACATTGTTAATGATAATAATTAGTGGGCATGGCGAACATTGCCCCGCCCTGATAATAAAAAATACTCTTGTAAAATTATATACCCTAATTCCTTATGAATCACTTTACTTACTGGTGAGAACCGAATGAAGATCCCTTCAGAAGTTTTTGAGTTTATTACAAACAGACAGGCAGACGTAGCAGAGAACTTTGTATTATACTATGTAATGATGATTAAACTTACCTTTTACTTTATCAAATATAGTTCGAATCTCGAACCTCGAATCAATCGACGGTCACCACTACAACAATAAATGGATCAGAATATTACTGAAGCACTATGAAAGAAATATATTGTGCAAAAATGGTTGGTTTTAAAAAATCTATATAATCAAAGTGATGTAAGTCGCAGTTCAAGAGAGGTTATTTTCCGAGGAAAAAAGATATAAAGAAATCGTTTTAACAGCTATATATATCCAAAAAAAAAGTCGTGGCAGTCATATGCACTGCTGATAGAAGTGACAACTCAGAACAATGATATAAATGTGCTCTCTTTTGAATTTTCATATTAATTATGGCGTAAATAACAGTATTTAAATTTCAGAATTTCTTTATTAAAATTATGAACATTATTGGTTTTCGTATCTATTGGTACTCGAAGCAATGATTATATACATTTTAATAAAGTCTATTAATCAATCAAACGTATGATGAACTGCAAAATATCAATGTTACATGAACGCGGACCGTTATACATAGCTTTTTTTTTACATGGGGAAATCCCTATGTGGATACCCACCCCAGCCGGGCTACTGAGGGTGAGTTATGTCCGACCTGCACGGACTAAAACCCCATGGTGCCTTCACTCTCCTATAGGCCGGGGAGTAGGAGCTGCCACTGGCAATGCGTCTACTCCCCGGCAAGTGAAGGCCCCTCATCGGGGGCCTCTTCGCAGTCGAGGGGTCAGAATGGTAGACCCCTCAGGGGAGGGCGATAGTTGCCCTCCTCGACAATCATGGGAGGTGCATCGGCTCAATGCGCCTCAACTACACGGGCATACTATACATAGCTAGTTTAATAAAAGTCGCGAAGACCAATACGGTCGTCCACGCTTACGTACAATGTCATGACGCGAAATTATTAATTTATCTATTTAGATATAGAGATGAGATAGACAATTTATAAATATACAATTTAGAAGGGTGTGTTGCTCAGCAGTGGCACTACAGTGTGGCGTTATAAAAGTTTCGCTGTTAATTACGGTACCACAAGACGGAGTAATAAAATGTCAGTTTATTTATAAAACTTGTTAACTGAATTTAATAGAGAGTAGATAGCGTATTTAGAGAAACTAGTGGGCGCCCAGTGGGCAACATTCGACCATCGTTAATTGATTTTTTAAAGTTTGAACTCCATTAGGGTTCTTATGTCAAAGGGTATACTTCTATAATCAAAGGTTTTCATCATGGCTACTCAGTTATTTGCCATGATCTTTAATTAAATAAACATAAAAAAAAATCTATGTGTAAATGAAAATTGAAATTAATTATAACTTTGAAACAAAAACCACGTGGTAAAGCTCTTAAATTTTGAGCAAACATAACTTTACGAAAATAAACAAATGTATCGCAACCCATAACACAATTTCCAATTAATTTTACACGATACCATGGGTGGGTGGTATTTCTGAGTGATATTGAATTAAATGTAGTCTGTTCTTTATGAGAAATAGTGGTATGCCCAGTATCATCGTTTGGAAAAGTAATGGATGCACAATACAATCAAATGGTGAATCCAAAATAAAGATGTTTTTAATACTCTACTTTACTCTAGCTTTCTGCACTTCTCCGTCATATAAACTTTAACTATGCCAAATTTCAAGTTCACACGTTGACGGGAAATAGTCTAAAAAGGGGTACAAATATTTTGCTTCACGTATTAATATATAGATACCAGAAATACCGTGTTGTTTTGTATTTACGTAAATTTCTTGAAATTTATAGGAATACTTGCTTAGACTCGTTGTAACAAAAATTGTCAATATATGCTATACTAGCCTCTGCCCGCGACCTTGTTCGCGTGAAATAAAGATATTCTTTATTTATAATCCTTTTCGATAACTGAGCTATATAACATTGAAATAATTTTTCAAGTCGACCAGTAGTTCCTGAGATTACCCCCTACAAAGTCACAAACTTTACCTCTTTATAATATTAGTATAGATTAAATTGGAAGATCCTTTATTTCAAGCAAGTTTAGGCATATAGTTATTTTTATAACGCTTTAAATGCCTACACCAAATTAAACTATTCAATCAGATATGATGGTACATATCAGAGACTATTTTATTTGTAGGTGGTAGAGTCACGCTGAAGCTAATACTAGTTTCAGCATAAATGGGTCGGCTCGCCCAGGTTAGTACCACTCTCTCACAGAATACTGACGTGAAGTAACAGTACTTGCATTTCTGCGTTTCGTTCGGTGAGTGAGGACGCTGGAGGCCCATCTCTCCTCTCTTACCTTCTCCTCTACCCCTTAGCAAAGAAAAATAATTAAATACTATACTCATTTTCTAAGAATATTTTCATTCAATTGACGATTATGATAAACATTTAATTTCACCAATTGTAAAATTATTTCCATAGGCTTATAAGTTTCAAAGACACTTATAGGTTCTAAAGAAGGCAAATTATATTTTCAGTGTAGAAAGCACTTACATACATATATGTACTGTACCATTCAAACGATTTGATGTATAGCGTGGTCGTAAAACAGCAATAAAGCGAAATCTTCATTGAATTCTATAACCTAACCTGTGACACTCGCTAGATATCGAACAATAAAATGTTAAACGGTTTTGCTGTAATAATGATGCATCTTGTGAATGATATCATGTCTACCATCCCACGTAAGTGAATATTAGTATTTCTATAAGCTGTGTTTATGTTAGGGCTGCATGACACTGGACTTGTTATATTATCTTGACTTTTAAGTTACTGTTCTAACCTTGCAAACTATTCTTTTATTATCATTTTATAACGTTAGACCCGTTTGTTTAGTCTGGAACATTTCGGGATTCTATGTCACTAATATGTCTAATCTGTACAATGTTTTGGTCTACTTTAAAACCGTTCAAAACTTTGATAATAGGTTCAAACGTAAATTATTATATACTAACTGTTAACCGCAGCTTCGCACGAGTTTTTTTTAAATATATTATATAAATTTAAAATTGTGATCACACATCTAGTGTAATTAACAATATTACTCTTTCAAAAATATTTGTAAGTATCACACGCACATCATCTACTGTAACAGGTAACGTGTACATTATATATGAGAATCTAATAGTGAATCGAATGGGATGGGATTTATCATCAGCCACATAACTGGACCTTTAAACTGTTATATATCATCCTCAGTGCTCACTTACACTATACAAGAAAGTAATGAAAAAATTAATCTAAACATTATCGAACAATATGTGTTCAATCTTTTATTATATAGATATAATATGTCCATAGTGTCGATATAATTAAGTTATTATCATACCTTGCTATAATTTAAATCACATATAAACGTATGACTTTCAATTACAACAGCGATGCCCTTGGTGTTACAGTTGTTCATAGGCGATGGTAACCACTTACCATCAGGTGGGCCTTCAGCCGGTTTGCTACCTAATGGCATATATATATATATTCTTGGGGTCAAGTACAGCGCACGTCACACGAACGACGAATGCACGGATAACAGTTTATCACTACGTAGTGTAAAACAAAGTCCTATTCCACGTCTGTCTCTATGTATGTTCTCGATAAGATCAAAAACTACAGAACGCATCTTCATATCGTTTTCACTAATATATAAAATGATTCTTGGGCAAGGTATAGGGATAGTTTGTCTCATTATCAAGGCGGGCAACGTCTGCTGAACCCGCTAGCTTAAAATAAAACAGCGAATTAGTTACTTATTTGCCCGTAAAATTCCCGTTCAAATAGGTTTAGCCGTTTCGGAGATTACCCGGAACAAATAAGAAAACAGACATATCGATAGAATTAAAAAAAAAAATTGATACTTGTAGCATCACATATATTTGTAATATAAAATACACCCACTTTACTTTTATTACACGTAATATATCACGAATCAAAAATTGGGAACAAAACTAACGTAGAAATAAAGTTTTTGAGGAGTTTTTGGCGGGATTTCAGTCTGTCATGTAGTGGATTTTATATTTTATTCATAATCTTGTGTTACATGTCTCTATATTGTGTTAAATTGGTGACGTTTTATGTAATATGGTTCGTTTATTGTGCACAAGAGAAATGAAACAAAAATAATACCAGGAAGCATGAATTCTGTGGTCTTTTTACTAAAATTGTAAATTTACTAAATATTATATAGAGTATTTGGCTCTTATACCTTTACATTATCTTGGACATAGAAGAAAACAACTTATATTGACAACTTCAGAATTGGCAGTATGTATTAATTCCTTCGAATATCTTATTGGACGAATATTATTACTACTAAACTTTTTGAATAGCAACACAAAATAAACTTTAGAAATGTTTCCGATATAAACGTACCACGAATAATTAAAAATTGGTAACAAAAGTAACGTAGAATAAACCTTTTGAATAGGAACACAAAATAAACCATAAAAATATTTGCGATAGAATGTTATCGCGTTACCATGGCAACGCATGTAATACTGACATTAACACGCAGCGGAAGCTTCCAAAATAGCCCGATTTTGATACATTATTCATTAGTACTCAGCTCCTATTGGTTTTAACGTGATTATATATAGCCTATAGCCATTCTCGATAAATAAGCTATCAAACACTAAAAGAAACTTTCGAATCGGACCGGTAGTTCTTGAGATTAGCGCGTTCAACCAAACAAACAAACAAACTCTTCAGCTTTATAACATTAGTATAGATAGCGAGAAAGATATGACATAAGTCGTGAAATTTGTTAGTATATATATAAATTGATAGGCTGAACAAATATTTTGGTATTCGTCTAATGAAAACTGAAAGGAACAAAGGTAGATTATTATTAAGGGCCCTTTTTTATTTGCAGCTTGAATGACTGCTTATTCTCAATTTTTTACCTAAATTTGAAATACACTAGTTTCTTTTATTTATACATTATGTATTTTACTAGTAATTATTAATTTACTAGCTTGAATAGTTTAAAATCTTCAATCAGATACATATGATCTATAAATCAAGCTGTATTTTTTTATAAGTTCAGTAGCGTCTTGTTTAATAGAACTATCAAGGTTACAAAGATCAACTGTTAATTACATTAAAAAATTACGTTAAAAAACTGCAATACCTGTTTGAATTGCTGCCAGACGTTTCATAGCTTTGTAATTTATTTATGTTACTTTTAAAATAAGGATTGTATGTGAAGGACCACACGCGAAGCACGGCATCTCTGCTCAGTGTCCTCCTGCGCACTCTGATTTACTAGCTTGTGCATTAGTGTATGTAAATCATAGTAACCATTCCGTAGTGCATGTAGTTGCAGCCTTTATCGATATAAAGTATGTACCCGGAACAGTGGTGAAACAAGAAATAGAAGCTTAAGCGCTAGATTTGCAAACACTAAACAATTTAGGCATGACTCAGATACATTATAGTAAGTTTTTAAAAGTGTTTATTTATTTACGATACAATTAATTTGAAATTGGAGATTAACAAAACAGATTCTAACATTTATATACTATAGTACTTGTGCCAGCGTCTTCGTGCGCGTGGAACACTATGTACTAAATTTTTTTTTTTTTTTCAAAACGGAAACGCTGTTGACCTGGAAAGGTTTTTACAGCTTCACCGAACTATTGAGGCGAGCGCTGAAGGCACTCAGCCGATTTGGAATGTTTGGGTGACCAACTCAAGGGTGCACGGCACACTTTGGCTTGGGCTGTCACCTGTCTTGTGCAAAAATCGCGACCTATCTGAGCTAACCTAAGCTAAGTTATCCAGGCATACGTATATGAGTTATTGAAACATGCATGTGTACCAAGCATGCGTGCCTCAACAACTTCTATATGTATTTTGTATCGGATAAATTCCTCTAAACTATATAGGATAGGATAGGATAAGAACGTACTAAACAGTGACTATTCAAGTCATCTGCATGTATTAAGTCTAATTACTTATCTATTTTTCTCTCCATGTCTGTACTTAAGTCGAGTTGTCCTTAAAATTACAATAGCTTATGTTAGAACCGAAACAATTTTAATGAAGCAAAAACTAAATGTTACTCAAAGATATGCTTTATGATTTTCTTGAAAAAGTTTTACCATGAACGAATTACTTAAGCAGTGATGCGTGTTCATACAAAGAGACAGACAGATAGACAGACATAAAAATTACTGAAAATTGTTTTATAACTTAATCCTAGATACTTGTAACATTTTTACGTACGTACGTACGTAACGTACAGGTACGTTGGATTTACGTTCTTATTTTATGTATAGAAGATTTTTTTTTTTTCAAAAATATTATAAACAATGTAAAAATATATAAACTCAGCATCAAGTTGAATTCAATAAGTTTTTCGTAACATTACATTCAAGTTAAAAATGTATCTCTATTTAAGATAACTAAGCTCTGTGATAAATCCATTTCATCATAAGAACTTGATAAATTAATGAACGGCATACGTGAAGATTACAAAATAAAACTAAATCGTCCAAATTTGTCAAGTAAACAAAGTGGCTTAACAATACTGGAAATATCTCAAATTATTTTTAAAATGTACAAAGATGCTATAAATAAAATATGTTTAGCTGAGATAGAAGTCTTCAGACTAAACTAATGTCACCAGTTAACATTTCGAGAACGTCGAGACACTGCGCTAACTGTCACACTATTTACGATTTACTAGCGTCATGCGGATGATTTGTCTGCCTATTATTTTCTCTTTTGGATTGTCTTCGAGGAATTTAAATAGCACAATTATGTATACGTGCACTGTAAAAAATGTTCGTGTTCTACATTCGAGTTTATATTTTTTCCAATTTTCTTGAGCATATTTGTTGATTCAAGATATTAAGCTCCATTGAATTAGATCAATTGTTACAAAAGGCTTCATCCAAAAGAACTAAATATAAACAATGTAAAACTGAAATTTATTCAAAGAACCTTCTTTTATCTTAAGCATTGCTTTAAGTACATATATTTTTATCAAAATAATTAGGATTAAAAATACAATCTTGCCTTTGCTCAATCTGTTTTTTTTTTTAAAGCAACTAGCTGTGCTATTTGTTTCTCTCTAAAATGTCTTTCCATATTTACGTTTCAAATATGCTTACTCGTCTCTTGCAAGGCAAGTTAATAGATAATATTCCCTTTCCGCACTAAATACTTCATGGAAGAGTTGCAACTAAGAAATGAAAGAGTTGAACGCGGCCTGCGAGAGTTAGTTCACCGACCACCGAACTAAAGTTATAATTGTATAGAACATTCCGTGGCGGACTTAGCCATGTACAATACACAGGTGGTCCAACAACTGCTACTCGTTCCTTTGTCTTTAAATATTACATTTCGAAATCAGCTAGTATAATTCAAGTCAGGCAAAAATATCTGTTATTTAATCATCAATCTCACTGATATTATATAATTTTACTACTTTTGGCAAAGATAACCCCTAAAATGGAAATAAATGGACAGTTCGAGATGTGTTAAAAATGTATGAATAACAAATCTATTGCGGATTTATCTATCCACATTTTATCGACAACCACTATCGATACCGATGATTTGAGGCAACGTGACATCCTTACTGCATGCACATTGAATGATGCGTGGGCTAATACAGTACCTTGTGGTACGCCAAGCACCACGCCGGTAGCGGTCTCCTTTTATGACTCTGAAGCTATGGAAATTTTATTAATACATATCGTAAACATCATATCCGTTATAATAATTATCCTATTACAGTCATGCTTCATTAACTAAAACTAACTTAATAGAACTATTATTTCCTTACATACGTACATTACAAATAGTTAACCATGATCTACGTGAATTAAAGCGAAGTAAAGATTAAGCAAAGTTTTGTTCTCGAGGAACAAGAGATTAAGTAACGCGTATCATGGATATTGTAAAGTATTATATAAGTTGGATCAAAGTTAGCATAAAAACTTGTGGACTATATAAAAATCACTAATAAGTCTTAAACAAGTACAAGGGCCATAATTCTACAAGGCTTTAGTTTCTTCAGTGCTTTATCTCTATTCTATTTGGTGTCATTACCTGTTTATATTTGGTATCCTTTAGTTAATATTTCTTTGTTCTGTATTCCGCTTTGGAATTGGCCATGCATTTCTCCATTTGCATTCCATCCATTTTATTCATTTGCTCTGTACTTTTAATTGAAAATATATTATTTATAGAATAGTATCTTTTCAAAAGTATAATATCTACTAAAACTAATTAAACATGTTATATATTATAAGCAAGCAAATAGCGATCTAAGCAAATAGCAATATAAGCAAATAGCAATATAAGCAAATAGCGATATAAGCAAATAGCAATATAATCAAATAGCAATATAAGCAAATAGCAATATAAGCAAAATAGTTAATCATACAAGCAAAACCGGATTCAGCTGACAACGATTACCATTTGCTGCATCCTAGACTTTATAATGCCATAACGCGACTATAAATTATATATTAATACTTACTAGTCTGTAAGTAACTTGTAGACTTATTCCTAAGTACTTACTAAGTGGGTAGTCATTCTTGTCTAAATATATTACCAATAGCACTTATCTGAAAGAGAAAAGTAAGTTATTATTCAACCACAATAACAATGGGCCGATGTTCATAACTTATCCCTTACAAATGTTTATGATGCTTTTAAGAAATCGGATTGGATCTAAATCGTTGTTTAAATTTATAGAATACCGTATCGATGTAAAGACTTTCGTTGTAAATAATGGTTTGCTTTTACAAACATTACTTTCCTAATTGAGTGTTTGGAAATGCCTTTATTTTAACAGTTTCCAATTTCTCTGTGTAATGTTTAGCGTTTGTTTTTTTTCTCGAAGTGACTACGCTATTGATCTAAGATGGTTTTAACAACTTCACATGATTACTAAGACGAGCGCTTAAAGCACTCAGCCAATGAGTTATCGAAATTTATATGTATACCAAGTATACATACCCCAATAACTCTTATGTATTTTGTATCAGATAAGTTTTCTATACGATTTCAGTTCGATATCTAGCGATGGTCTTTATATAAACAATTCTTCTGTCGGTGTGTATGAGACTGAACTCTTGCTAAATGGTTGAACCGATTTCGATGATTTTTTGTGTATGTTCCACAATTGCATCTGGTATATGGCGCTGCAGTTGGTTTTAGGTTTTTTTATTGTCAAAGCGATACAATGTCCGTGTTATCCACTAGTTGGTATATAAAATAAAATAAACCTACAATTCGTGTAATGGTAAATTCATCCAAAAATATAATTTTTTTTCAATAGCTTATAAGTAAAAAAAAATATCAAACGAATATCTATGTTAACATTCCATAGTTGTTAAAATTAGAAAATAGATAATATGGATATAAATAAAATGAAATTAAAATAACAACCAACAAATTAATAGCGATCAAACTGCAACAATTCAGATTCTACATAAGCTTTCGTTTGACATGACACAATTATATAAAAACTTATTTTAAGACTTCATTCAACTCTTTATATAGTGTAATATATTAAGCATTAAGAATAAAATCTCTATTGTCTTATTTTAAACAATGACATAACAGTAAAATTAAAGAATACTTAGAAGCTTTGCTATCGTCTTTCAAATTATCAAATCTTATCGTATTTTACGTAATCATTACGAATTCAACCAGTTCTATGTCGTATGAGTTTAAATTTAATTTTGCCATAACTTTCAAATTGACGCCGTTTATCTGTTTGACGCCTTGTTAAGATTTTGAACACGTTGTTTATTGTCGTGTGGGCTTCCCAATAATCTAAATAGCGTGTTGTTCAACATACATACAATTACACATTCAATAGCATTACCACCTTGTTGAGATATTTTTATTGTATTTTTATTAAACCATAACAAGATCATCAATTCGTTTAAGAACTCGAATTACAGGTTTATTGTTTATAAATTTCGACATGCGATGTTTATGGAATTTAATGTTCCTTTAATATGGGAATCAAACGCAGTAAGCTTACATTTCATTACCAAACCCAGATTAGGAGAGTAATGAGCTTTGGCTGAAGTTAAAGCAAGTAAGAATTTAAGTTTGGTATTGTTATAACATAGATATGTCTCTTGATAGTACCCTGTTTGATGATGTCAATATATTAGATAATCTAGTAATGCTATCCTCATCAGCGTTACTCCATAGCATTACTCTTGAAATAACTTTAGAGAGGATATGGTTAGGCTGTAGTATTAGTCCAAGTGAGCCAAAAATAAAAATAAGTAAACTGTCTGAAAATACAGACATAATAATTAATTTGTTTTAATAATCTGCACGGATATTTCAATATTGATTCAAAAGTACAAAAGCTGGTACAAAAGTACAAATAGTTGGCAGAGTAAAATCCTTCACGTGGTGGTATATTAAATAGTATATTTATGTATTTTTGGAAACTAAACTATTAATAGGTTAAAACCCGGGATAAGAAAAGCAATGAATATTACAAAAAAATAATGGACGCAAAGAAAATATAACAGTAAAAGCTAGTATCTTAAAACAACGTTCCAAGAATTTTGTAAAATTAGAGTTTACATTTAGTAGAGTTTGAAATTCACATTGAATTGTGAATCCAATGGTCCTTTTAATCTGTACTTATATTATAAAGCTGGAGGGTTTGTTCATTTGGTTGAACGTGCTAATCTCAGGAACTACTGGTCCGTTTTGAAAATTTTTCCAGTGTTAGATAGCTCATTTATCGAGGAAGGCTATAGGCTATATATCATCACGCTAAGACCAATAATATCGCCAAACTTTGTTGACCGCTCCGAATATAATGTACTATACGTATAACCTTGGTACAACTGAAGGATAAATAAATGACAATTTTAGATTCATATATCAGCTTTGCTTTGTATTAACCCGTTGACTACATTATACGTCAGCCCGAACATAGAACTATATACAAAGCAGATGAAAAGATTAATGAGAATTGCACTTAATATTACATATATCTGCGTAGAAGACTGTTACTGCGTAGAAGACTGTTACTGCGTAAAAGACATTCATGTTACTTCCTTATCCTAAGATACCAAATATCCTTTATCTTCACGTCTTAGTAATTCTAATTGTTAACTAAATTTAAAGGTATTATCGTAATTTGTTACAACTGTAACAGCTTTCCATAAGGAAGTTAAAACATCGCTTAGTGGTGTTTCATGTATTAACAAATTTCTATTCACTCTTAAATTCTAATGAAGCAACTGTAAATTTTTACAATTTATTTACTGTGTCCTCTTTGGTACTGACAAATGCTGAGACTCTTTGGTTGGAAGCAATAGTATCTATGATCCAATTTTTGTAACTCATTGTGATGCGTTTTTTTAGATAATAATAAAATCATAAGTGCATTCTCAGGATCTAAATTGAATAAAACATTTTTGATTTATTTTGAAGCTTTAAAACAGCACAATGTATATACGTTTACAGTCATGCAATGACTATTATTTTTTATAACTTGGCGTTGGAAATAACAATTTGACAATATCTATGAAAAACTTCCATCCTTTTGTATTATTGTAGTAATATTCTTCCTATCTGTTGCATTGACAAATATAAGAAATTGTAAGTTTCGATTTGTACCGACTTGGTTAGTCTCGATACTCGTAAGAATTGACCAGGATTAATTATCATAATCACATCGTTTTCCGATTAATTATATTTGTATGCGTTTTTATAGTATCCGATGTGAGCACATCTCACTCCCACTCTTGTCTTAGAATCGGACTCCTTAAATGCACTTTGTTTATGAAATGCATTCTTATTTCGAATTCGACACTAGTTTTTTTATACTTAAAGTAATCAGTTTTACACGGCTCTGACGATATTGGTTAAGTTATTCTATTTGATTATGTCATGGGCAGATACTGTAAACCCTGTGGGTTGCGTTTCTCAAAGTGATTGGTTTAATTTTACAACAAGATTGTATTCATAAGTATTATTTTTCACTGTCGTATTCAAATGTTATCGAATGTATTTCAACTTGCTCTTCTTCTATAAAATTTTTATTAACACTATTAACATATTTTACGTCTGAAGATTTCGTATACTTTATTACTAAGTGGGCTTATTCTATTTTAAACAAATTTATAATGTTATTGATACAATATTGACCTTACAGTCAATTTTTTTCCTTCTACTATACGTGTAGTTCAACATTGAATTAGTTGTCATCAAGTGAAAGACAAGTTAGAGAACTTCTAATCGTTGTGTCAAAAAAGATTCTATATATTATATCATTGCAAATAAGGCAATCAAGCAAATGCACTGTAATCTAATATAATCAAAATTATTTACGTAATTTCTACTTTATTCATTCAAACAGCTTATATCTTTAATGGAAGTGTTGCATTGTCATAGAAGTATCATGATATATCTATCACACTACTTTACTGAATATCAATATTATGAATAATAATTATATTAGTTGAAATAGTGCTCTTAAATTAAGAAGTTCCGTCTTCTTATTTATCGAATTTCAAACAGAGTGTAATTTCCTAATTGCAAGGTTAATGAAATAGACATAATTCATCATCTACTTTATACTTTGCAGCAATATATATTTTATTAGTATAAAATACAAAGTATATTGCTTACTGCATTGATACTTATATGATTAGCTTGACTATAGTTAAAAAAATATGTGCCTTGTTTCCAATGAAATGTTATTAGTATATTTTTGCGAAAGAAGCTAGGATTAAGTCATTCCTACTATGTAGATTATAAACTAAGCAACAAATCGGTATCCTAAATTAAATTGATTTCAGGATTGATTAAAACAATGATGTCAACAACCTTAGCTATATACCCGAGGTGTATTACATTTTGTAATTTGATTGTTTTCTAAAATTAATATTTTTGTAGATGTAAGATACTAACGTGCAATGCAACAATGTTTTAAATACCTTCCTACTTTACGGAACAAGGGTCTCTACATTCCGATACAACTATCACGATCGTTTTGTATGCAAATTATTTGTTCTTTATGAGCTGAATGCTTATTTTATATTATACTGCGCGAAAGTGAAAAAAATTATTAGCTTAGTTTCCCTATACTACTACCATTGGTGGTTAAATGCTGACGAAATGTTTTTAATAATTAACATCAAGAGCAAATTTACGAAGGGATAGAAAAGAAGGAAACGGAAAAGGAAATGCTCAGGACTACTATAGAGCATAGTTACCAGTAACAAATGAGAAAGATAAGAGCCAAGAGAAAGAGTCTAGGAAGCTGGAAGAAGGCACTTAGTATACAATCATTCTGGGAGATCTATGTAGAATCAAAGCCTTATAAATGTTTCCGCCTTCCCCACGACAGAGGTGATCCGACGAGAGATGGCATTCGCCCGTTCACAAATATAACAAAACAAAAAAAAAATGCTAAAGACATTGAAGACCTTTAGATTGTAGATCCCATGTTTGCTGGCACACGAACGATTTTAGGACTTCCATTCATTTGCATATAATCTTATTCGTAATTCAGTATTACAGTAGTGTGTTTAATTAAAATAATAGATCTGCAAATTTGATGGTTCCTTTCATAACCGAGTTTCATATTCGAGTAACGATCACATGCAATCTGTCATTTAAAAAAATAGGAGACATAAAAAGGTGCTTTACAATGTTGAAAGAAAACTTCGAGAAGAAACCTGATTACTTGAGATTTTTTTCATGTAATGTAGTTCAGATTTGGAGATTTCTGGATAATCGTTTTTCATAATATAATCGTAGATGTTGTTGTGTGTACTGATGCAGCTGTGATCTTTTCTATGTTGTTGGTACCAAAATTTTTTTTTTGTAAATTTCTTTACTGGAGTTCATATTGAAATGGCTTTGAAGAGTTGGCCAATATTCTCTTCCATCTTGGGCAATTTTATTAAAAGTCGTACTAGTATTAACTTGATTACTTATTAATATAGGATTTCTATACGAGTTTTCTCTTCTATGCTTTTATTTTTCCCTATACTAACTTTTATTGCAGATTTTGAGATTATCAAGGCTGCAGCAGAATAGAGAATAAACGCCTCCCATAATTTTGACATAAATTATCAATTTCGATTATTACACTATATTGACCATATACCAGGAAAGCGGACCCTGGCACCAAGCCGGGAAATCGCTAGGAAGAAGAAGAAGATTGACCATATAGCAAGAGTGTAGTGTAAATAATCTGGTTAAGCAGCTGTTAAGAGGAAAACTTGAAAGAAATTGATCAAGGACACGCGAAAAATGGTAGTCGGATTAAAGCACCAAACAACTCAAGCTTTTTCTCAGCACAATCTTTCATCAAACCGAAGACCTAAATCAATATGAAGATACTCGTTTAAAACTATGTACAGTATTATAGTATTATCATCCTCAGAATTGAGGTGAACAATCGAAGCGAGTCACCAAAGTTATTAAATATTTTGAAGAACACCTTACATTTAAGAGTCCACAAAAATATGGAAAATAGTTTTCGAATTTAGTATATCTGAGTAATTCTCGAATTATTAAAATTTATGATGGCTAAAACTTCTGTTCATTTCTACGCAATAGCAGATTATTCTGTAAAAGCGACCCACCGGCAAAGTCGTCTACGAATTTACATAAATGTGTACACGTAAAGGAAGCTTTGATAGATTTATTGGTCTTTTGTTTTGCCGTGCGAGCTCTTAATAGGATACGCGTTATAGATGTGAGGGTCATCAACGTGTTGCGCCATTTGTAATTGTACGATTTGCATCTACGTATACACTAATTGTACGTCGTATTTGTAAAGAGAGTACATATTTCATTTATTTTAAACTAGCTGTGCCTGCGAATTCGTCCACCTGGAACCTAAATAATAGTAACTAATATGGTCATCTGAATGTATTAACTCCATGTACTTATCTGCTTTTCTCTCGTACGTAAGTCGCGTCGTCATTAAGATTATTTATAACTTTTGACAGATTGAACGAATTTTAATGCAACCAACTAACTGTTACTCGAAGATATGTTTTATGATTTTCTTGAAAAGGTTTTATCATGAACACAGTATGTTAGCAGTGATGCGTGTCCATACAAACAGACAGACAGACATTTCTGAAAATCAAAATCAAAAATTCTTTATTCAGTTTAGGCCTTAATAAGGCGCTTATGAACGTCAAAAACTACCACCGGTTCAGAAAACAACCCAGCCATCGAGAAGAACCGGCAAGAAACTCGATCGGGTACATTTTTTTTACATACATTTCCAATACAGCATACAATAGCTTATAGTGGATGCACAGAGAGGAGTCAATTCCAGACATCACTATCGTTCACATACTGATCCACTCTATAATATCCTTTTGACACTAATACCCGCTTGACGTGGCGCTTAAATTTGCAGTCCGGCAAATCGGTAACATGTTTTGGCACTTTATTGTAAAACCTAACACTGTTACCTAAGAAACTATTACTGGTTTTACTAAGTCTGAAACATGGGACAACCAGTTTATTACAGTTTCTATTATTTACATTATGCCGGTCTTTTACTAAATTCAGTTTTTCAAAGTTTTTACGGACATATATTAAATTATCAAGAATGTATTGGGAGGGTAGAGTTAAGGTACCGAATTCCTGGAATTTCGTTTTTAATGATTCGCGAGGTCCCATATTATATGCTGCTCGAACTGCCCGTTTTTGTAATAAAAAAATACGTGTGGCACTCGGGGACTGCCGCGGTAAAGCTATTGCATAGCATTTTTTACTAACTTATGTAATTATAACTATTTATTTATTTTATTTATGCAGTATTGTTTTTCCTTTGTTTTAATTCAAGTTACACTTTTTGAGCGTGGTGGCCGATAAGAAAACAATTTTTTTTTCTTTTTTGTTTTTTGATCAAAATATTTTTATTATCTTACAATACATGTAGGTTATTCGGGAATATTAATCATTAAAACTATAGGTTTATTGTAACTGAAATAAGAAACAAAAGTTTGAGACTTGATTGGTGTTAGGTTTTTTGATTACGGAATTTTTGGATTCGGTCTCCAAGCTCAAGGCCCGCGATAGAAGCTATGCAATAGCTTAAATATGGTGTCTACCTCAGCAGCGAATGAAAATGAGTGAAATGTACGGGAATAATCGTATCTGTGAGCCACTGTTAGGTATTTATTTATTATTATTTTTATTTTTTTTTAATGATGTTATTGCCTTTATGACGGTTTTTGTGTCTGCAGCAATGATTTTATAAATTAGTCTGCAGGTTCAAACCCTCAGCAGGTACTAACTAGTTTTTCGGAATTCGCATACATTTATATCTACATACATAATATCTTAGTCAACAAATATTTTTCGTTTTATTAACTTACTACCAAGTCTTTATTTAAACTGTTAATTATTAGTTGGGTAAAATAATAACAGTAATTTCTGACGTTTAAAACGTTTTTAATAAGATTAATAAGATGAACAAAGCAGAAAAAGGGAGCGGTGCTTTTTAAGTTTGCTAAAGAAACCCATTGATATGGGGAGTAGTAGTAGTGGTAGCTCATACTGAATACATTTAATAGTAATTGCACCTGTTTTATCAATTAAATCTATAACAATGAAACAAAGACCGATTTCAAAAACTAAATACAATATTTGAACATATTGCGAATGTCAAATTAACCAATACTTAGTTCGAGACAAACAGCTGGACAATCGTTGTCGAAGTTCTCCTTTTTCTGTCAAGTTTATTTCTGTGCGCATGGATTGCGGCGGCTCGCTCTGTCTACGACTGATTTAAGCAATTTCTTCGTTTAGCTCCATTTATATTACACGATATTATCCCAATAAATAATAATGAGGTACGTTATTTTATAATAGATAAAAAATAAATTAATATCATCTCAGAAAAGTATCGTATTACATTATTAGCTCTTGTGACTTTGAATAACATTAATTTTATTTATATATTATAAAAAAAAAAAACAAAAATAGAACGTTTTTTCTGTATTTACACATACTTCTACCTTTTAAAGTCTAATTAGAGTGTAGATATATACAACTAGCCATTCCGGATAATAAAAATAAACCTTGACAAATTATAAATGGAAACCTTCCTCATGAATTACTTTAGCTACTGGTGAAAATCGTAACAAAATCTATTCAGTAGTTTTTAAATTTATCGCGAACATACGAACAAACGCGGCAAAGACTTGGTTTTATAATATTTGGTGATTAATCTATATTACTACAAAGTATTTCCGAATTAGTTAAAAAGGACCTAAGGTTAGCGTGTGCCTTAGTTCTGATTTTCAGCTGGGTTCATAATAAAGTTGTTGGCCTTGAAAGAGATAGGTTGAAAATTGAAAGTAAATGACAAGAAACCGAAGTATTACACAAATTGCGTGTAATAGGTAGTCCGGTGAAGCTGTTAAGACCTTGCTGGCTCAAAAGCGTAGTCAGTTCTAGAAAAAAAAAGTGTAATAGGTAGTATAATTCTATAGACATTGTAGGTAGTAAAGATAATAAATGTGCCGCCGATACTTATTTGTTACCTACTACAAATGTTTTTAGAATGATCATATTAGAAACATTTCATAGGTAGTCCGGTGATGCTGTGAAGGCCTTACTAGGCCAATAGCGTAGTCATTTAAAAAAAAAAATCATTTTATAGGTATTAGAGCCATGCTGAAGCTATAACTGGTTTCAGCATAAATGGGTCGGTTCACCCGGAGTAGTACCACCCTCTCTTAGATAACCGACGTGAAGTAACAGTGCTTGCATTGTTGCGTTTCGTACGGTCAGTGACCCACCTCCCTCCCTCTTCCACTTCCCCCTAATAAAACTCCCAGGTGTATTATTGCGATTTATCGTTAGCATTGTCGTGTCGTATCCATTAATTGGATATCTTCAACCATCCTCATACGTTTATATCGAAGTTCCATTACTTTTGTTGTTTATTTTTCATCTTATATAATACTCTGTAATTATCTATCGTTGAACCGTGAACATTTTGTAGTGTTACTTTATTTTCTAAGCATTTAAACTCTTCCAGACATTTTATGATTACCGACCTACATTATAAATATACCTTTTGGTTATGTTTACGCAAAAATGAATTATTTTTTTATATTTTATGATTACTCAATTAGTTACTCGTTATACATATTGACTTATTAGGAAATTGAATAAAATAAATAAGCAATATTTCATTAATTATATATCATATCAAAACAAACGTTTTCACTCCACCAATAATACTTAAGAATAACGCTTGGTAAATGGTTACGATATATCGTGGGCATATCGTATCGTATACATATAAAACGTCTTATTATTGGCAGTGATATATTAGTATGTCAATTTGTTCGTGCTCCTTTATGTTCTTACGAGTATATGATATGCTACAATTGTGTACGTTTAAATTGTAAATTAAATGTATTTGCAACGCTTAAAACTGAAAAAAATGTTAGGACTTTCAATTGTAAAAATTCTAACATTGTCTTAAACTTAATTACTCAAATCTGAATTCTCCAATTTTTTTCACACCCTTGTATATACATATCTCAAGATTTCAAGGCCTTCTCCACGAATATTAACATAGTAATGAATCTATTCACACCTATATATCATAGTAATTAATTGCGAAAATGTGGTTAATCATGCTGCCTGTGATATGTAGCAATACCGAATTAGAACTTCGAGATTAGATATAATGTCACCACACACGGGACACACGGACCGGTAACATATTTGATGATCGCCATGATAAGCTCCGTTCGAACGAGCGAATGAACTGTTATGACATGTCGCTTGAATATTTATCGCGAACTGACAACGTTTATGGATTAAAGCGTTGACAGCGCCCTGTAAACTGAACAGTTTATTGAAAGAATCAAAAATAATGTGCGTAGTCAAAACATTCCTGTCTTCGGTATGCAATTGAATATTTGTTTTGTCATATCAAAGACATTTGAATCTATAAATAAACAGTTTAGCCTCTTTAACAGTGATATAAGTTTGACATATATAGAAACAGATTTGTACGAAATAGTTTGTTTATATTATGGATGAAATCCAAATGTTTATTAGCAGTCGTCCGCGGTTTCTTTATGTTTGTATTAATATAAATGACTAGCTTCTACCCGCGACTTCGTCCGCGTGGAATAGGTAGTTTAGTCTATAAAAACGCTATAAACCCTGGTTTAGATACATTCTTCATTAGTGCTCCGCGTCTATTAGCTTTTCTCGATAAATGTTCTATCTAATACTGAAAGAATTCAAATCGGACCAGTACTTCCTGAGATTAGGGCGTTCAAGCAAACAAACTTTTTAGCTTTATAATAGCATAGATATTCCTATCATATAATATATTGTTTTCGTGTAATTACCTAGATATTTAAAGCACACCGAAATTGTTCTCAAATGACAAGATTTGTTCCAGTTTACTTGAGAAATATCTTGATTTATTTAACCAATATCTTCATAAATGAAATAGTCTATGTGTTATTCTGATATTTAGGCTATATAACTGCTAAATTTCCTCAAAACAACAAATATCCTTTTAACTTTACAAACCATCTCGTTTATTATATTAATAACATTGGGATCACCCAATAAGCATCAGCTTATGACATCATTCTCTTGAAAATGGTTTAGCTCTTTTATTGAAAGTAAAGTTTTACTTTGAAGTAATATTGGACTTATTCTTGGTTTTATTTTGTGTTAGTCTTTACTATTTAAACCTCATACTTCTTTTTATATTTTTTATTACTTCTTTTAAGTTTTATCATAGCTCTTTAATCTCCACGGAAAATTGTAATGAAATATAACCTAGATAATACTTTGAGGAATATTCTATCTAACGGTAAAAGATTCATTAAAATTAGTCCAACCGCTACGGAGATCAACCCAGACAAACAATAGACAATTTTACTTATATCTATGTTAGTTATATTTATGTTATGTTATTTATTTTGTATAAGTTAAAAAATAGTTAGTTTACGTACAATATAACTTTACTGCTTTGCTTATAAAAATGTGTCAACATTTTAACACAAAACTCAACTATTTACCCCCTTATGTAAACCATAGTGTTAGTCTGTAATAGTACTGTTTATGTTTGATCAACGTTTGAGTCAATTTTGATTACATTTTCCAAACAATTAGTTCATGACTACATATAAAGTACTAATTGGAGGCTGCTTAGCAACTTCTTATCTCATAACGACTTGTCGCCATCCAACCAACTTGTTCTTAGATAATTAATAAAATTACACCGAGCATGTAAGGCAACAAATTCGACATTCTTAACATCCGTGTGTAAGAGGACATTTATCGTAGCTTATAGCTCGATAAAGCCAGATTGCTATTTTAAGAGGTGCCGTTTTCACACCCAAAGCCAGGTAACGGATTGCCAAGCAGCTTACCGTTGATCGCTACTACCATAATCATAAACATTTGTAGGAATTTGGTTTTGTTGCATTTAGTATTTAACTCAAGGTTTTTGATCGTGTGTTTATTTTAAAGCTTGGGAAACTTAGATAGAGAAGTATTGTTTAGTAAATTAATACTAGAATAGAAACTTTGTATCTCTTGCTATAAATAAATCGGTAGGTTTATGAGTGGTACAGCCACGCTGAAGCTATTATTGGTTTCAGCATGAATGGGTCATTTCACCCGGGGTAGTATCACCCTCTCACAGAAATACGTCGTGAAGTAATAATGCTGGCATCGTTGCGTTTCGTTCGGTCAGTTAGAGCGTCGTAGATCCACCTCCTGTCCTTTCCCGCTCCCCCTCCTTCTCCTCTACCCCTTTCCCCCAAACACAGGCTGACAACGCACTTGCGATATGCTTAGTATTGCTAGTGTCTATAAACGGCGGTGATCACTTACCATCAGGTGACCCGTCTGTTCGTTTGCCTCCTCTGATATAAAAAAAAAGAAAACTATAGATATGCGGCGTCAAAAATTTCCAACAATATAACATAAGAATGATAAGTTTTTAGCAGGATGTTGGAATGTTATGCAGTGGATTTTATATTTTCATTCATAACCTTCTGCTTCACCGGATTACGTTTTACACAATATATTACGGTTCTCGTACACCAGTGAAGTGAATAAAAAATAATATCACGGAACATTGATTCTTACTTGCCATAAAAACCACCTGGAAAGTTTTAACAAAGGAGCCACCATCTTACACCACACTTATAATAATATAATTACCTAATTGACAATGTCAGTAATAATCTACTAGAAGATTGATTAAAACTAAAAAAAGCCTCCTCCGTTGTATTTAAAAAGTAAATAAATATTTCAGAGTATATTAAATTAGTAAATGATTATTTGTTTACAAGAATTTGACGTCCAATCGGTGACGATATGACTACATTTTTTTGGCCGACCTATTATTTACTTCATTTATATGAAATATTATTTTCGTTAATATACAGCGCAGAATAAGGTTATTAGATACACGTCTTGTATGTTTCGGGCAATTCTGAGGACTGACGAAAAGACTGGGTTGTGATTTCCATCACCGGCGACAATGCACTGACATCATGCCACTTTATCTCATATCTCTATATATAAAAATCAATTGTTGCTCGTTAGTCTCGCTAAAACTTGAAAACGGCTGGATCGATTTAGCTGATTTTGGTTTTTAAATGTTTGTCGAAGTCCAGGGATAATTTAAACGGTAAAAAAATATGTAGAAATTGCGAGAAAGATAATAAAAACAACTATTTCATTTTCCCATATAAACTATTCTATCTACTTTCCTGTCAAACTTTTGACGTTCGTCCCTTCCATACGGTAGACTTGGGTCCAATCTAATTGAACAACAAATTAAATTAAGGGTTTTGAATAGACAACATATATACAAATTACTATTATTGTCTATTATTATTGTCGCGTACTTAAATATTAATATTTTGATGGTTGTCATTATCCGAAAGGCAAATAAAAAGAAGTATATATTGTGCCATTTCATAATAAAAAAAATTGTTTTGTTGTATTGCTTAAAAAATATATCTGACTAGCTTTACCCGCGGCTTCGCACGCCTTTTTTAAAAATATATTAGATGTTTAAAATTGTGATCACACATCTAGTGTAAATTACAATAATACTCTTTCAAAAATAACTGTAAGTATCACACTCACATCATCTACTGTAACAGGTAACGTGTACATTATATATGTGAATACTAATAGTGAATCGAATGGAATGGGATTTATCTTCAACCACATAACTGTAACTTTAAACTGTTATATATCACCCTCAGTGCTCACTTACACTATATAAGAAAGTAATGAAAATATTAAGCTAAACATTACCGAACAATATGTGTTAAACCTTTTATTATATAGATATAATATGTCCATAGTGTCGATATAATTAAGTTATTATCATACCTTGCTATAATTTAAATCAAATATAAACATATGACTTTCAATTACAACAGCGATGCCCTTAGTGTTGCAGTTGTTCATAGGCGATGGTAACCACTTACCATCGGTGGGCCGTCAGCCTGTTTGCTGCCTTTTGGCATAAATACATATACATATGTATATATTTATTCTTGGAGTCCAGTACAGCGCACGTCACACGAACGACGAATGCACGGATAACAGTTTATCACTACATAGTGTAAAACAAAGTCCTATTGCACGTCTGTCTATATGTATGTTCGCGATAAGATCAAAAACTACAGAACGCATCTTCATGTCGTTTTTACCAATATATAAAATGATTCTTGGGCAAGGTATAGGTATAGTTTGTCTTATTATCAGGGCGGGCAACGTCTGCTGAATCCGCTAGCTTAAAATAAAACAGCCAATTAGTTACTTATTTGCCCGTAAAATTCCCGTTCAAATAGGTCTAGCCGTTTCGGAGATTACCCGGAACAAATAAAAAAAACACAACAGACATATCGATAGAATTAAAAAAAAATGTTGATATTTGTAGCATCTCATATATTTCAAATATAAAATACACTCACTTGACTTTTATTACACGTAATATATCACAAATCAAGAATTGGGAACAAAACTAAAGTAGAAATAAATTTTTTGAGGAGTTTTTGGCGGAATTTTAGTCTGTCATCTAGTGGATTTATATTTTATTAATAATCTTGTGTTATTTGTCTCTATATTGTGTTAAATTTGTGACGTTTTATGTGATATGGTTCGTTTATTTTGCATAAGTGAAATGAAAGAAAAATAATACCACGAAGCATGAACTCTGTGGTCTTGAAAATTAAGAATATAAAAATTTACAAAATATATAGAGTATTTGGCTCTTATACCTTAACATTACCTTGGACATAGAAGAAAAATACCTATATTGACAACTTCAGAATTGGCTGTATAGATTAATTCCTTCGACTATCTTATTGGACGAATATTATTACTACTAAACATTTTGAATAGCAACACAAAATAAACTTTAGAAATGTTTCCGATATAAACGTACCACGTATAATTAAAAATTGGAAACAAAAGTAACGTAGAATAAACCTTTTGAATAGGAACACAAAATAAACCATGAAAATATTTTCGATAGAATGTTATCGCGTTACCATGGCAACGCATATAATACTGACATTAACACGCAGCGGAAGCTTCCAAAGTAGCCCGATTTTGAGACATTCTTTATTAGTGCTCAGCTCCTTTTGGTTTTAACGTGATCATATGTAGCCTATAGCCATCCTCGATAAATGAGCTATCTAACACTAAAAGAAACTTTTAAATCGGATCTG